>JBBBDQ010000519.1:4120000-4262500 GCA_037127315.1 Ascarosepion bandense | reverse complement strand
ACAAGTGTAGTTAGGCGGTTGCTTATTATATATTTTATTATTCTTTTGACGTGTTTTTGTTTTGTTTGTATATTTTTTATGTTTTGAGAGGTTTGTAATATTTACATTATTCAATATTAAATAGCTTCTTTCATCTGAACTTCTATTATTCAGATATTAATTCCTAAATTTTATTTGTTTTCTAATTAATTTTGTTTTCATGCAATGGACGTTAGATATCTTCCTTTATTGCCCTATACGCAATCCTATCCTGTCTTTTATAGATTAGAGTTTTCACCATTTTTTGTTTAAGACTGGGTTTCCTGTTTCCTTTTCAAAATTATTCTCTTCCTCATTCATACTTAGTAGCTCATTGTGTCTTTGCAACATAGTCACTTTGTTTGAGGAGAGATTAATTGAAAAAACAAAAAATAACAGAAAACATTATCTACATATTTAGCAACGACAATCGAGAAGGGATTTTTTGTTGAAAATTTCCTCAGGCGTGGTACCGACTGAATAAACGCAGCCTCGGTTACTAGGCCAAACCTATGTGAATTGGAAAGTAAAAACTTACACTACTATTTATACCAGTTGGTTTTGAAAAGTTAATCACACGATATAGTTTCCAGAATTTGAATTCGTTTTAGATGTACAGATTACGAATCAATTATATAATTTGAATATGAGAACAGTGAGTGGAGTTCATTTTTCAGGTTTTAATGTGGTGTTCTTATGAACATAAATACTCATTTCTCTAGTATGCGTTTTAGAATCTGTTATATATTGATCTCTCCCGCCTTTATTGACAGCAAGAGAAAACTCTGAAGAAAAGCATGTGAGGGCAAAATGAATCCAGGCCAATTTTCTTAGTCAGTCAGATAAGTGTTATATGTAATTCACGCTTAGGCGATCATTTCCAGAAAGAGAGATTACTGACTTGGCAGAAGATTTTCGCGGTGGTTGACAACTATTTTCTGTGGTAAACTGGTCGCAAACCAAGGATATAGAACCCAAACTCTAATTCTATTAAGCCCATAGTTGGAGTGAGAAGTGACGGATTCATACCTTTCCCAAGTGTATATGAATGCAACGAATTAAACTGGAATTCGAACTCGACTTCCCGATTTCATATTTCGAGACAATACTTACTGAATCACAACTCACTCAGGGATGAAAAAGAAATTTACTGACAGACTTCATCGCCGGAGTTAAGTTTCGTCACGTCGGAAAATAATTTGCATTAAAACAAATGCATATGACAAAAATGTTCTCTGATATGACTGACAATAAGAGAAAATTGTATACTTATAGTTTGCATATAATGCCAAAATTCTTTATTCAATTTTCATATATCCACTGATTCCTTTTCTTTATGAACTGTAAATGTATATAATGTCTTTTAAAACCGTTGCATTCACAACAATTTTCAACACCGATGTTTCCTTCACTTTCAAGAGGCGCTATTCAACTTTTCTATTACAGTTTGGCTAGCTTGCTAGCAACCTAGAAGTATAGTAAATGTATTTTTATATATTAAGTGTACATTTGGACGAATGTGAACACAGCCAAATATCTCTGGATTTGAACACAAATCGCAGATTTACATATACTGCTGGTCTGCTAGAGTAAAAACTATAGGAGTAATATTTAAAAAAAAAACTAGCTAAATAAAATTAAGATTTTATCAGTAAGATGATCATTTAAGATGTTATTCAAGTGTTAATTTGAAGATTTTTTTTTAAATTGACCGTCTTTGCGCATACAGAATTTCTTTCAAATTAATTTGATATTTTCAATATGCATTTCCATTTTCAAATGGAACATCATGTGCCTCTGTTTACGATTATATATATATATATATATATATATATATATATATATATATATATAAAACACGTTAAGAGGTTAAATAAAATATTTCCGTTTTCTATAAGTAGTCTTGAAATTCAGTGTAAGCAACTTTGTTTTTCATAACGTTAAAACTTTCGGGTTTTGTGCCAATGAAATTCTATATTGCAGCAGCTTTTATTTCACTAATTTTTTTAATAAATCTGCAGCTAAAGCACACAATGTACTCTTGTGGAGGCATACAGTGACAATGCCCTGTCGTAAATAACATGCAGTGATTGTTGTAGACACTTCAGAAACAATGATTTTGATGCTGAGGTTAAAGAACTCTCTTGCGCAACGATCAAGAACGAGAAAATTCGAGAAATTACTTCATGAAGACTCATGTCAGGCGCAAACTTATATTTCGGAATCATTAGGTGTTGATCATAAAAGAGATGCGTATAATATGAAAGCAACAGAAAATGAGCAAAAGCACGGACAGTGCGTGTGGTACGAGTTAAACACGAAACAGATATTTCAAAGGCAGAAAAAAAATTTTAACGTCATCTCATGACGGCGATGAAAAGTGGATATACTAAAGTGCCTTAAGAAAAGAGGAACATAACTTACACCCAGTCGCGCATCAACATCGAATGCAAAACTGATTATCCATTGTTTGCATTTACTCTGCATTTGATGACAGCAGTAGTGTGTAGTTGATATGAAATGCTCAAACGAACGAATACACCAACTGATGATTTTATGACTAGCATTGTAGTTAAAACATTAGCTATACAAGAAAATGTGATTCTGGAAAATGAAAAAGTTAGGAAACTTATTTTGAAAACTTTCGTAGAAAGGCGTAATTGAAAGGTCCTACTATACACGCCGTATTCAACAGATTTTGCCCCATTCGATTATCACGTGTTCCGATCGATGGCAAATGGCCTGAATTAGCAGTACATTCGTTTTTATGGGGATATCAAAGAATGGATAGACTCGTGGTTTACCTCAAAATACGTATCATTTTTTGATGTGGAATTAAATATTGCAAGAATGATGGTGAAAATTTTGTGACTATCGATGGACATTTTTTTGAGTGACACCAAAAACTTTTTGTAACACCGAAGATGACTTCAAGGCAAGGAATCACCATTTTCGTCAAAGAGACCGTCCATAATAGGTGCAGGTGATTGCGAAATCGTTTGAAGGCAGTAGTTAATGCTAATGGCGATATAATTGTAGGAAATTACTTTTTATTATTTCAATATATTTTTGTGCAATATGGACCAGTATATCTACGAGAAGGAGATCTATGCGTTATTTTCTGATTTCATTATTAAGACAATTTCCCTATGACACCCTATATATATATATATATATATATATATATATATATATATATATATATAATAGTATCCTTGGTAATTTATAACGTAAGTATTACGGTGATCGAAATCCAGTGAGAAAGCAATGTTACAATTTAACAGAATTTTATATTATTATATAAATAGAGTATTAAAATGGTAATTTTTTAATAAAATATTGTTCTTTCAAATATTCTAGAAATAAATTATCATAAATGGATTAGTACGTTCTTCCATTTTAATTTAATTTTATATCTGTATATATATATATATATATATATATATATATATATATATATATATTTTCCTTGGTAAACATTGCCAATAACAATATATCGTTATGCGGCATAAAAGATAATTTGTTCAAGTACTATGCTGATATAAATACCGTTTATTTTTGGCCTATTCTTGTAAATGTTCTTATACAATAAAAAGAAAACATAAATAGAAAAATGAATTTCACATTTTTTTTTGCCATTTCCTGTATTGCGTAAATCTGTTATCGGCATTTTTCAGCCACCAATTCCTCGAGTTGTTCAATTCATATTAATTCACCGCTGTTACCAAGACTTTTAAATTCATTAAATTCTTATCCGAGTCAATCTCTTTTTTTTATTTCTTATGCTTTTTCTCTTGTGATTTTGAATACAGGATCTTTTTATTCTTTTAGGAAATCTTTATTTTTTTTACTTTCAATCTTGAATATTGATTTGTGTGAATGCTTTCAAGTTAATAACTTTATCCGCATGCTCCCAATTTATTTGCATTCTTAATTGTTTTCTGTCGTCGCCTAAAGAGTTACTTTAACACAGACATGTGATTTGTTTATTTTGAGTTGCCTTTCCAGCTCGAATGCTTTGCTAATACGATTCTACAAACTTTTATCTTTAAAAATTCGGCCATTGTTATACACGGAGAATAGCTCCAATTTATTCCGTATGAAATAAATTAAAAAGTTCCATGAGTCAAGTAGGTATTATTTTTATATTTTGTTTACAGAGTTTTACCGGTAGTGGAGAGTTTATAAATTTTGATCTCATTTGGAATCTCGAGATATACTTACTTCTCCGACAACTACAACCTCCAGGAGTTTAAATGTAAGGTCAACAGACACCTCCTAACACACTAACGAGCACCCATTCTCGCAAACGATCTTCCTATGTACCTCCTTACTCGTCTATAACCTTCCTTCTGATAATTCCTATATCCAATCCCTCTCTTTAGCACCTTCCCTTATGTAACCCACTGCGCTATAGTGGCAGTGGAGTGCCTTCCTTGGGGTGAAATGATTAAATATATAAATATATATTATTTTTTGTCCTGCGTAAATTACTGAAGCAGCGGAAATGTGATTCTACAGAAGGATTCGGAAAACACCAGTGACATAACTTGTGAGCAACGGCGAGATTTTAAAGAGGATGGAAATAAAAATGAATCTGTCATTTAACATAAGAAAAGACTGAATGGAGTGATTAGAGAATATGATTCGAATAGAACAAATAAAGAGGATGAGTGACATGGAAAAAAGCATAAGATACTTGATAATTCTTACCAAATAGATATCAGAATATAATTTCAGAGGTTTAGCAATAGAAAGGTATTAAAGTAAAAAAAGTGATAGGGAGATGTGGAAAGCTGTGAACGCATACATCCTGAAAAGACACGGCACAAAGAAGTTTTTAAAAAGTGGTTCGATTAAAATTCAACTTTTTTTTATCACAAAGTTAAAGCATGAAACCTTATAGACAATAATCGCAAGTACTGCCCAGTGAAGTTTACCCGATGAGACGTACTCTGTTAATAATATGAGTAATGCGTTGGATAAGATGTTTCCCTTTATTTCCTTTACGAATTTCACTCATACAAGGTAATAAAACAACTCATATGTAATGAGTTGCTTATTATGAGAGAATACAAGAAAAGAAATTTACAGAAACAAAATAAAGATGAATTAATTAAGAAAACATGTAAAGTATTGACATGATGGAACCCGTACATACCATACATTGACAAAAATGCAGTTAAAAATGAACTTCTCTACCGATTGTACCTAACTCCTTGTGATAACTTTTAACGTTTCACATGACAGATTAGGGTAAATATAGTATATTGTTTTTTTTATGTATTTGAGCGGGAGATGATCAGTTTCCAACCACGATATTTTCTAAAATGTAATTCGAGCTGAATTATTCCCCACATTTTAACCTCTCTCACAGGTGTGATGTTGCAAAACTTCAGCTGATTTATGCTACTTTCAAAGAAAATTTCTCCCACAAAGTACATTCCTTGTTTCCGTCAGCTCAAACCATTACAGCAAGACTATCTAATGACAGTTGCATTGTAGCAAACACTAACATTCTATCTCTATTAAATCGGTGAGAAATAAGTTAGAATCGAACAATTTGTTCAAATGAACCACTTCTTTGCTGAAAAATCTCACGATGAATCCATATTACTCAAATCTTAACCTGTTCATGTCATATCTTACCCTACTATCCGCACAAAATGCCTCTGAATAAAATCCTCTATATTCACTATTAATGGATCTGAGCAGTCGGTGAATTTTACGAAGAAAATTATTATTAAAGATGACTAAATTACAATAAACCGGAAGAGAGTGCAGCAAGCAGGAAGGTCGGAGTAGAAAAAGCATATAAGCTCTATGAAATTCTAATATTTATGCTATTTCAACTGATCAGTTATGAGAATATTGCTGCCAATCTATTAGTTGAGTAAAATGTATAAATCCTTGATACAAAAGAACTAAAGCTAATAAAAACGATTATCAACATGAAAATATTTTAAATAAATGTACAGAGATCGAGCTTTTTTTATAATCGTTTAATACCAAGCAAATATGTACTGCGACTCCTGTTCAGGTAAAAGAGGAAAGTGATGAGGAAGAGGAATATGTTTCAGGTTGTGTCAGAGATTAGGTAAGAGAATGATGAGAAAACTGGTGTGAGGAGGGCTCCCTGAGTGTAGTGTGGAAAGGGAGAAGGACATGATTCGAGTGTTGTAAGGGAAAGAATGCGAGTCGAGGACATAAGAGATGACAATTGACATTACATATAAATTCTTGAGAATTGTAGCTATAAGGGAAGAATGCATACGGAATGAAAGTTCTACAGGCGAGAATTCCGAGAAAAGAAGTTGTATAGTAAAAGTTGAGGTTACATTTTATTTGTTTCACTCTAAAAAGCTGAAACTAGCTGCTGGCCCTGTAGCTCGTGTAAATTAATGCGTACTAAATTCATCTGAGCAGAAGCTGAGAATGTATTTGTAGAAGCGACAAAACGAAGATCTATTAAATCAGTGAGGAAGTGAATGGAGATGAGCAAACAAATCAGGATAGATTATATTGCATTTTTCCGCAGGATATTGTGAAGAACGCCGAGATGAATAGCAGTGGCAGTCGACCAAATGTGGCAGCAGTATTCAATGCATGTGTTTATTGTATATTTATATATGTGCAAAATGTTTTCAAACGAGAAAAAGTCCTGGACCTTAACAGCGAACCGACATTCTTAGCAGCTGATTTAGCTAGGGATTCAATGTCGTCACTTCACTTCAGGTTCGCTGAGAAAGTTAGGCCGGGAAAACGCAGTGCTTTGTTTTCATTGTGACTAGTCTGATCTATGATGTATATTGAAGTTTTAGAAGCGATTGTCTTCGTTTGGGAAGCATTTAAATTTACAAGCCATTTCACACCACCAGTCCGCCACAGATTAAAATTAATTTTAAAGATAAGCAGTGAGGTTTGTTTTGTCATCCACGACGGAATATAAAGCAGGATTAAAATGTGATATCATCAACATAGATGCCTACTTGTGAGCTGATTACAACAAAAAAGTGTACGGAGAAGAATAGAGGATTCAGTGACAACAATGTTCGTATAATAATATCTGGAAGCATGCCAGTTAATAATACCTATATTACACGGTTGAAAGAATCTATTAGATTAGATCAAACATTCATCCATTTACACCGTAGCTGTGGAGGTTGCGTAAAAGCCAGCATTCTTGATTCTGTCAAACGATTTGGTTATATTTAAAGCAACAGCTATATATATATATATATATATATATTCTACTCTGGTTTCCGCTTCACATATAATTTGTGATGACAGTTAGCATATCAGAAGGAGACCTGGTGAAGCGGAAACCAGAGTAGAAAATACAATGGGTTGTTAGATATTGAATCACATTGAAAATAGCCTGAAACTCGTTTGCCAAAAGCAGTAAGAGGTTGATAGGGCGTCATTAAAAGGAATATCAGTGTTCTCCAAAGTTCTTAAATACAGGAACCACAGTGGAAGACTTCCAGTAGGTAGGAAAGCAACAAGCAGAACGGCAGTCGTTGCAGACTTTGGAAATGGCAGAGGAGAGTTCAGAGGCTTATTTCTTCATCACAATGATTGGGATTCATTTACCTCCGTTCGCCTTATGGTGGCCAAGCTTTAAATGCTTATTATAGATCCGCGAAGAGTTTATGTGAACAACACTCAGTTGAGACGTAAGATAGTTATTTAACGTCACTGTCTTTAGCTTCATCTAAGTGAAACTGACGTTAAGAGGGCCAGGAAGTGATTGATGCTGAGTTAGGATTAAAAACATTGCAGACATTTCTTTGAATTTTTATCAATAATCGCTGAATATGTAACAGTAGCGCCCGACCATGCCAGGCCAAATATAACAAAGCAATATTCAATGCTTGGATGAATGGTTGATTATAAATTTCTAAGATCACAGCGAGAAAAATCGGCTAGCATTAGACAGTGGTACGACTTTCCTGGTTGAATAAGTTTGCGATTGATTCAATATAATATTTACGCTATGTCAGGCGGATAAATCACAATGAGTCAATATTCTGGAGGTTAGAAATTTTTCGCATCATCTTCAATGCGTACAAAAGCATTTTATGCACTAAAGTAATAATAAATTTTTCATATACCTCCAGTTCTTTAGATAGATTTACTGATGATTATATAATTTCACATAGATTATCATGTGTTCACGTAGAACTGATCATTACAAAGATATATAGTTTTTATGGGAGCCAAATCTGTTTCAGCAGGGATTTTTTTACATGATTAAATTAGTAAATTCAAATGTAATCGTCATTATATTAATATCACCTCAAAGTAGTTTATATATATATATATATATATATATATATATATATATATATATAGCCAAAACGCTAATAAAAATTAAACAGTTTGATTACTTTTTACCCAGGATTGAAACACGACCAAATTGGCGTCAGTCGGTGATACTACCTCTGAGCTATGGGCACTCGGTACAACGAGGCAGACATTTCGGTCATTTATCATACATCAATAGCTAGAGTGCTCTAATTTCTTACTGAATGAGCGATGTGTAGATGCTAATGTAGCTACTGTTTTTTCAAAATCTAACATTCCTCAACATTGCTCAGTCAGGGTGTGCAAACGTAAAGGCCGTATATATTTCTTTGGAATTATAAATTAAACGAAAGAAACCCACGAAATTGAAGAGCAAAAACTGTTGGGTGGGAACGCTAATATATATATATATATATATATATATATATATATATATATATATATATATATATATATAGATAGATAGATAGATATAACGGATGAGATATCGTGAGTAAATAATTATAGAGGGATAATTAAAATAAAATACCCCAACAAATAAAGAAACTTCACAAAATCCTTCTGCGTGCAAATAGAAGGTTTCCGTAAAGATATGCAGAGTGACTCCAAAATTTTTCACTGATTATTGGAACCAGCTAAATGTAAAATTTTGAACCACTTTTTCTTATATGATTTAGCACAGACTATATTCTCTACTAGGTGTCGAGCAAAGCCGATTCCATATTGATAGAGGGAAGGCAACAGATGCTGCCTATTTTGCCTAATCGTATTTTCGAAGGTACATGTTGATTAATTCTTGTTTCCAAATGTAAGGTTATATAACATAACCAGCAGCGCAATGACAATTATATTCATTTATCACATTTCTCAATTTGGTGTAGGGCAATTCATATTTACGAAATGACGGAAACGCAGAAAATTCGAGTAACAGATGGAAAACAACTAGAAACGGACTTGCTAACCTGCTTAACTAATCTTTGGCCCTTACTTACACTCGATTTCTTCTCCCCTCTTCATAAATATAAATTTATATGTATATTTATTTCAGAGTTCCCCTTTTTTTGGCACTTCATTTTCATTGCTATTTTTCGTTTGATTTGTGATTACAACGATTGTCTCCTGATATGATTTTGTACGAAAAAGCGCTTGTGACTGTTAATAAATTACTTTAATTTAAAGTAGTGTACAAATTTGTACCTCCAAACATTTGTTTATTCATATATGTGTATATATATATATATATATATATATATATATATATATATGAGAGAGAGAGAGAGGTTATAAATTCGAAATAGACGGTTTGAAGTTAAATCCCAAACGGAACCTATTAATATTAAAAATAAAAAATGATCCATCTAGAGAGTTCAATGTAATTACTTTTATATTTACAGAGTCATTTTATATTACATAAAACAAAATTCAAATTTTATAAAATCGTAAGTCTATTTCTACTAGTGAATGTAACACCCGTATCAATAACAAAATATTGTGGTAAGACAGAATTTTTGTTTTTGAAGGGGTGTAAAGATGAAGTTAATTAGATGAAAAAAGAAGGGAAAAAGAAGAAAAAGAAAAAAGAAAAACGTGGTAGATTCTTGCTGTCGGAACTCTCAGTTGCTACTTATTGAAAAGAGCCAAAATAAAATACCTCAAAAATAAAAATTATTACGTAAAGGAATGTTTGCGAAAACATATGTGTGTGTGTGTGTGTGTGTGTGCGCGCGCGCGCGCGTGTAATTCGCCTGAGCAAGTTAAAAATGGCGCAAAGATGCTTGCTGCTACATGAAGTGAATAAATATGAAACGCCTTTTATGAAGAATATGATGCCCAATCTTGAAGAGGAAACAAGAGATAAACTTGACCCCAGCTCAAAATCCGACGAGGAGTGTAAAGAAGCAATTGTTGTATCTAACTACATCTAAGAAAATTTCATTATTTATTGAAATTTATCATAAAGCTTATTGAAATGAAATAATATAATAGTGTTTTAAATCCAATTTAAGTTAAATGTTAATATTTTTATTATTGTTATTGATAAATGTGCGCAGAAACTTCTTAATATTATTCATGTTTTTTTATTATTATATTTTATTTAAACTAATTATTTGGTGTAAAATTTCGTGAGAGTCTGCATTATTATCAAGACCACAATTTTTAGTTAATTCTTGTGTGTTTATTCTCTAGGAGGATTTATCGATTTTCCTTTTCTTTATTATGTACTGATTTTAGCATATCTTTTGTTTCAATGTGTATTATTTTCATTAAACTTTTAGTTTATTTGTATCGTTTATCTTTTGTTTTGGCAAAATGCGTTCAGTTTTTGTCGCTGTCTGTGTTTCCCTACTTTAACACAATATTTGCGTCAACTTTAGTCCATCTCGTTAGCGGTTGTACGTCGTCACGGATCTGACCGTTATTTGTGAGGACAGGTTCATTAAAACAGACGCCAGCCCAAAGCAAGTTCCTCTTGATTCCTTTTAGTTTTTATACATCTGTATTTTCCTTCATTTGTCTTCCTTTCCTGCCATTCCTTCCCTTATTAGCCCGAGTGCTATTTTCTCGAAGTCTTGCATTTTATATTAATTTTCATCATGTCTTCAAATTCCCTTCTCGTGAAAACGTAGGTTTTCTTATGTCTGTTCACTTTTTTAGCACAAGTTTATTTTGTTACATAGATCTTTATATATTTTTGCTGTAAAATATATATACGTTCATTATTTCTTCATATATATATATATATATATATATATATATATAGTCTGTATGTGGATGATGAATATATATATATATATATATATATATACATCATCCATATACAGACTTGTCTAGACACCCACGTGTTTCTGACCAGTATCGAAACTTGACCGATATGTTTTCAGTCTTTGTCCCTTTCACCTAATCTCTAGGCTCATTTAATCAGAGAAGTTTTTTAGTGTGTTATATACACGCGGTATATACGCACGCCAGTTACCCAAAAACCCAATTCATTACCGAGGATTTATGCATAAATCGCAAAAGTTGTAACTTTTTATTTAAAATTTCCTCTCTAGATAGCTCAATAGTAATATGAGCACACACACACACACGCACACACACTCACACACACACACACACACACACACACACACACACACACACACACACACACACATATATATATATATATATATATATATATATATATATATATATATATATATTCTCGTTTTATTGTTTACCACTTAAATGAAACAGAGCGAATATATCGATAGATTTCTTACGAAGGAATGTTCAGTCCATCCTGCTAGATTATTTCTCAAGAGAATCTCCCTTTATATGTATATATTTATCCATCTTGCAAATAATGAGCCTGAACCTGGCATGATGCTTCTTTTTTGTATCGAAATAAATTTTTAAAATTTCAAAGAAGAATAAGTTAATGCCGTCGGTAATACGGTAGCCCCTCGGTTTCTATCACATTCCAACCCTCGTAATTTCGATAAGTTTTGCATTTTCGATAAACATTTTCCATAGATATTTTCTGATGTGACTTTTACTTCTATAACGTCGTGAATTTAACCACAGTCTTATATTCATCGGTATGTCACATCTTTTTTGGGAAGTGCTACATCTAACAGTATGGTCTTCAGTGAAAGATTCTTCTCTTGCAATTCTGGGCTTGTTCCTTTTCTATTAAATACGAACTTTCAACTTTTGAATGAAACTTTACTCCTTCTCGCCTCTCTTTCTTGTTAATTGCACATTTTTTCTTTTTCTTTTCTATTTGTTAATGAGATATTTTCACAAATTCTTAGCTTTCTTCAACGTTTTTGTTTTTTCGTTTGCTTTTATTTTTTTTTTATTTCTTTCACTTTGTCTATATTGTGAGGTTTTTTTATATTAGTGTTAATATATTTGTGGTTTTTTTTTCAGAAAATTTATTTTCTAAAAGGTATCAGTACAGGTTTTATTTTGTCCCATATTTTTATTTTTCTATTGCGTTTTTTAACTATCCAGATTTTTTTTTCACTTATCTTTTTGTTCATTAGTCTTTATTTTGACCACACTTTCAAACAGGCGATTTCTACTTATTTACTTTGTCTTTTTTTCCAGTAATGAGTAGTTCACATTCATTAACATTTCCTTTTTTGCTTACCACGCTCTTGCTTTCTAACTCTGATTTTATCCTTTCATGTCGGTTGTGCTATTTTTCGCCGTACACGATGTTTTTCTCTTCGGTTTGTATCTTAATTTTTCTTTCCTTTTTCCTTTTTTTTCTATTCATCACAATCAGCCTACTTGGAAAAAGATGATACCGAAACGAGTCGGGAGTTTTATGCGCAACGAATCAACCGCAAAGGCAGAAATTGATTGCAACCCTGAAGATGCTCAAGGATATCATTGTTTCACTACTTCTTCTCAATTTTCTCATCTTTCAAACTTTCTGCTGGTCGTATTGTTTATGATTTTACGATATTTAGCATAATCATTTTTAGAATTATAGTGAGATATGTTAATGTTAGCAACTGCAATGCATCAAAATTAGCTACATTTTTATATATTTCATTCGAAAAACAATATCTGTGAATTATTAATTTTGCATTTCAAGATAACGCCTTTCTGCTTGAATTTATGAGCTGATCAATTTTTTTTATATAGTTCTAAAATATTAATGGATGAATTGAAAGAGAATGAAATCTGGTAAAATCTAAATCCCTCGACTAAACCCGACTCATGAGGGAAAAAACGCATCGCCAAATTTTGTCAAATCTTTGTGTATTCTTGGAAAGTGTTCTAGAAATATGAATTATTTATTCAAATATCACGATTTCAGTTACATTCTTATCGACACGACATAGCTTCCCTCTGGCTCTTCTACAAATATTTTCGTGCGATTGTTTCCTCTGGTGTCTATACAACATTAATTTAATTATCTACTAGAATTGTATGTCTCTTTATCATTAAAATAGTTAAAAGTAACCGCCAAAAATAATTGCCTCAAAAAACCCCTTCTTTGTGGAACACTACTTTGTTTAATTGCTTAAATCTCGAAACGTGTAAATGCAAAGTCAATTGCCATCTGCTGTCAAATACCGTTTATTTTATGCTTTCATCTATACACCAAATTTTCTTGTACTGTAACCCACTGCGTATTAGTGGTGGTCCAATCATGCTAGAGTTGAAAAGATTGTAATCACAGATAGTATTTATTAAAATCTATTATTCAATAAAAAAACCCTAAACTCCAACATCCTCTAAAAAATTATTGTCTACCCATTTAAAACATATGTAGTCCTACAAAATATCTTATCTAGAAATTTTTAAAAAAATCATAAAACAAATATTAAAATGTTAAATAATTCTCATTTTTGATGGAATAATGTTGACGCATCTGAAGCTTTTGTCTACATAACCCTCAATAATTTTTTTAAATAACCATGAATTCATTTTATATTTTAAAAATAAATTATTCACACCATTTGATTTAAAATAACACCTGAAGAAGAACAGTATTATTCTGAAACATGAAAAATTTGTGTAGTGATAATATGCTTTTATAAAACATTGTAATGACAAAATTACAATATTAAGCCCTACCCTGTATCGATCATACTTTATACAACAACTAAATACTTGAACAATAGGTTTTAATGTACGTGTTCTTCCACTTTCTTGTAATATATATATATATATATATATATATATATATATATATATATATATATATATATATATATATAGCACGATGTAACTTCTGACTGGTTATCTTTTCCTGGCGATACCTTTAGGTGAAACCTTGGTAGAACTGCCTGGCTCACTAGGTATACTTTACTTATTTTGCTCTACTGGAGTATTGAGTGATTTTGTTAATGGTTACGCGTGTCGGGGATTTTCTTTGTGATAGGTGTTAAATTGGTCTGAACTCTTTTAACTGATGTTCAAGTACTTTGCTCTTTCTTTATGTTAAACCATTATTTCCCTTTTTCGACACGAAAATAGTTATTATCTCTTTTATATATATATATATATATATATATATATATATATATATATATATATATATATGTATGTATGTGTGTGTGTGTGTGTGTGTGTGTGATGAACAAAATTAGTTCTAAATTAAAAATTGCAAAAGCTAAGCACTGAATCATTGATTTGGTTAGAAATTAAGCAATTTCTCGACTTACAAAATGTGCTTAATGCACACAAACCTCGCGAAAATTCACATCACGATGCGGCATGATTTTGGAAAAGAGAAATCTACGAAACATATGACAACAAAAATGAAAGTCCAGAATCACATTCAGGAAGGAATTTCCAAATGTCATTTACTAGACCCCAGAAAACTAAATATAATGATGGAACATAACGAGTGTCGTCGGAGAGAAAAATTCGAGCGTAATTAACACGTCACTCGACAAAATTCAAGCGATCGTTATTATTGTCTCTATCTTTTCCTCACAACTCTCAACTCTCACCTCCTTGTCTTTCTCCATATACCCTGAGCAATAACTTCAAAGAAAATCCTAACCAACAATAAACGCTTATACATATATATACACACATACGTTCCTGTCTACGTACACATAAACCCATTCATGCAAGGACAACTACGAATTCTTGATACACTTTACTACATAATACTGTTTCTCATGAACAATAAACTTCAATACCAATTAATGTTACCCTTTTCCATTAAAAAATTTATATTTAAACACACAAAATATATACTTTTATTCTTCTAAAAATCCACACATTCCAAACTCCAAACTTATGATTATTGCAATATAATGTGTTGTGATTAGACTGAAATGTGATTTTATTGAGTGTGAGTTGTTTAGATTTAATGTAGATGGCCTCCAATATCTAAAGCTTTTTTTAATATCGATATGTGAGAGTAATATTGTGTTATCGACTAAATAAGTAGGCATCTAGGCAGATGACACCACTATTTACTTCTGCATCAGTAAGAAACCCGGCGTGGTGGACAAACATAGTCTCACTGCTAACCATGAAAGGGATCTACATTCTGTGGCGAACTGGGGTAAGAAGTGGCTTGTCAATTTCAATGCGTCTAAGTCCAAGCTGTTGTCTGTCGATCATCACAGGCAACATCTCCTGCCTCCCATAAGCATGGACCAAGCGAGTTTCCCTGAGAGAAATACACTGATCATCCTCGGCCTTACCCTCTCTACTGATCTCAAGTGGAACCACTATATTGAGTCAATGTGTCGGGCCAGTATGTTTTTTTCTGCCTGAATCCATCCTGCATATATACAACTCAACCATTCGTCCGTGCATGGAATACTGCTGTCATATATTGTCAGGCGCCCCTGCTGTTCATCTCAGTGTTCTTGACAGACTCCAATTGTTATTTAATAAAATGATAGGTACCGACTTGGCGGCTCGACTCCAGCCACTTCCCTACCGACCAGATGTGGCTTCCGTTTCTTTGTTCTATATATATTTTCATGACTACTGCTCCAACGAATTTAAGTCACTGGTGCCTCTGCAACAGGTGTTTACTCGTGCAACCAGATTGGCAACTGGGTCCCACCCATTCATAGTTAGAACCACCAAATGCAGGCGATAATTCCACTCATGCAGCTTCTTTTCTCGCACTTTCCGCCTGTGGAATTCACTTCCATAATCTTGCTTTCGTCACGGTTACAACCTCCAGAAATTTAAAAGCAATGTCAATACACATCTCTTAAACACTTGACTATAGTTCTTTCTTCATCACTCCGTATATGCTTTCCTTCTCTCCGCCTTTGCAATTGTCATCACACCTGTATCCTATCCTTTTCTTGCTCCTCTCTAGCTGGTTCGTTTTTGTGTTCACTCTCTTATACTCAATCGTTTTTAATCTTAGGCAGCGCTCTTCACATCAGTGGGGTCACCGTCTTGCTGGGGGTGATAAGATTTAAAAAGATCTGTATAATATTGATATATGTTATCATATATATATTTGTTGTCTTCTTATGACGGGATGTATGAATAAGTAATAGATCCATTTCATCCGCATTTTCTAAGCATAAACGTTTCATATATGTTATAAATTTAAACTGCATAATTAGCAAATAGTGAATTAGACATGAAATCTATTCTTTATGAGAAATATGTAATATGTAATATAAACGAATATCCAGGTTCATAGTAAATATATTCTATTGTTGATATATTTTCTTCACGAACATGTAGTAATCAATCAGTGAAATGCATATGCAGTTGATGCTGGAAGTGATCTTATTAATAAATGTCAATGTGGTGTTCATATCAAAATGTAATATATTTGCATTTTGAGGGGCGTAGATGCAAATATTCAGTTTCTGGAATGCGTCATTCACCATAACATTTCATCTTCAGATTTCTGTGTCACAATTTCCGTCTTCTGTTAGAACACTTCACAGGTATTTTATTTTCTGTCCCTGCTTGATTTTAATATACACCATCTCTATTTGGCAATGTGGGCTGCTCTTTGACCATACACTTGCCACGCTTGTAGTTTATTTGTAGCCCTTTTTAGGAAACTTTTAATATAAATAATGAATAGAGTACTGGATTGCTATGTGATGACAGTTCTTCAATATGGCAGTGAATGCTAGACAGTATCATCGAAGGAAAAACTTGAGAAAACTGAAATGTGGATGGAAAATTAAAATTGAACATCAGGAGAAGACAACTAAAGATTCTGGAACATGAAATGAGGGAAAATGTCTTGTAGAACTTGGTACTAACAGGCCAGATACATGGAAAATAAGACGGACGAAAGCAGTGGATAACATATTTTAAGGCTCTTAACAGATGGATGACAGAAAGGGTTGCGTGCTGTTACAGGAGACAAGACACTTAGAAGAAGAAGAAGAAGAAGAAGAAGAAGAAGAAGAAGAAGAAGAAGAAGAAGAAGAAGAAGAAGAAGAAGAAGAAGAAGAAGAAGAAGAAGAAGAAGAAGAAGAAGAAGAAGAAGAAGAAGAAGAAGAAGAAGAAGAAGAAGAAGAAGAAGAAGAAGAAGAAGAAGAAGAAGAAGAAGAAGAAGAAGAAGAAGAAGAAGAAGAAGAAGAAGAAGAAGAAGAAGAAGAAGAAGAAGAAGAAGAAGAAGAAGAAGAAGAAGAAGAAGAAGAAGAAGAAGAAGAAGAAGAAGAAGAAGAAGAAGAAGAAGAAGAAGAAGAAGAAGAAGAAGAAGAAGAAGAAGAAGAAGAAGAAGAAGAAGAAGAAGAAGAAGAAGAAGAAATATATTTATTTGCATTTTCTTGGGGGTATAGATGCAAATAAATTTACTAGTGATTTTCTAGGAGATAGAATAAACAAGTGACATCCTTGTAATATAGATAATACAAAAGAGTTAAAATAATTTGTTTTCTAGAATTTGACTAAGTCAAATTTAATGTAACAACAATATACTTTCTGTATATATATTCCATTTTGTAAATGCTTAAAGGAAAATTAAAAAATAACAGATTTATTTTTTATTGTTTCTTTAGAAATTTTGAGTTACTTAATACAGAAAGATATTCCGTATTGTGGAATTTTTCTTAAAGTAACAGGTCTTTTCAAATGGTTTCCCATCAAAGCAATTACGTACTTCGAAGCCGCTTAACTACGGGGATTATAATGGAACCAGTCTTAACAAGCGTAAGTTGACGGGCGCACGATATTAAAGCCTCATTGCAATATAAGAAACATAATCGAAAATACGAACATAAAGGTGAAAAGGCTGTTGTCGAATGTTTCCGAGAATTGAATTATTATTTTGTGCAAATCCTTTACTATTACTTGTATCCCGAAAGGCACGGAAGGCCATGATTCGTCTCATTCCATTCGATATTGTCTTTCATGTTGTCTCTGCCGATCAATGTGATATCCTTTTGCCGTTCGGCGTCCTGTGTAATTTTCCGGTAGACAATAACGATTAAAGAAGACAAAACTGTAAGGATTCTTTTGTTTAGACAGCAACAAAAGACAATATCCGAGCATCTGCTACTTGAAATCTGAAAATGTTTTCAATAAATTCGCCTTGTTTCTAGCCGATGGCTCAGGATGCAAATTCCTGGAATACGTATGTATACACACACCGAGATCAAGGTACTTATAAAAGTTTTGATGTTGATAAATAGCACACGCACACACACACACACACACACACACACACACACACACACACACACACACACACACACACAAAATAACATATATATATTCTAATACGTTTCATTGAATAATATAGAAACATTATATTTATTTATATAATTATATTTTCCTGTTATCTAATTACTTTTTTGATATTATTATAAAATTGATGAGTGCCGTAGCAATGTGTTGAAATGCATATGACAAACATTTAATGCAATTTCGCAATTCTGCCAATTTCTGTTCAGATCTTTTATAGTGGATGGATTATTTTGAAAAAATCTCTGGTACCTTCAGTAGATAAATTTAAAATTTTATGATAATTATAACAGTGCACTTACATGAGTGTTTTTCTTAAAAACACACTCACAAAAAATACATATATTACCAGAGTTATAATAATTTTAATTGTATTATTAAAAGAGAAGGTGATCTTGGAAATGATCGGAGCTGCAGAAGATTCCTTCATGGAGTTCATCTTCACGTGTATGATCCACATGGGTAACTGGAAATGATCATTATAAAACTAGACACAATATATATATGAAAATAGGCTGCTTATATATATATATATATATATATATATATATATATATATATATATAACGATATGGCTCAGATTGAGGAATCGGTGAGCAGGTTCCGAATTCTAGCCGAATTTTTATGTTAACCTAAGTGCTTGTAAAATTTCCCAATTCATGTCTTTCATCGGTTCTTGAGGAAAGAATATTATGAATTCAAACCAGGTCACACTATCCTAAATCGTTTATCTATAAGGAATGAGTAATGACTGTCCATGCTAATTCCCACTGATACTCCTGTGAATGTATACGAATGGTACACCTCTGCTCTATTTGTTCAGGATTTAAATATTTTTAAACTGATCGATGAACACACAATCTTTAATAGGAATACAATCAATCTAATTTATAGCATAGCTTTAAAAATAATTTAGAAAATTTCATAAAGAAACAATACGCCAGAAATATGGATAACATTATACAAAATAAGAAAATAAATAAAGAATTAAAATGCAGGGTAAAAATAAATGTCTGCTTCAAGGAATTTTCAATAAAAAGAAGCGATTTACAAAGCAAAATTACATGACTTAAATGTTCAAATCAAAACATATTTGGTATCAAACAAAGACAATCATTAGACGATAAAGTTCAATCACTTCTCTACATTTACAATAGAAAACTTTACAAATTATACAAAATTTGCTAGCCACGTGTAAAAGTTTTAATTAAAATATATGGAAAACACCCAGACATATACGTGACGTATATTGAAAACAGCCAAGCTTTAAAAAGGTGAAAAATATTTAGATTGTGCCAGGAAGAAATGTTGGCGATTATGTTATGCTAAAAATATGAATTATTGAATGAAAGAACATAATTTTTGAATAAGTAATCATACAATTAAATACATATTAAGTTTATACAACCATGGATGAAAAAGTTTTAATTTCTTCAAATTTGCAAAACTGTGCGTTGAATAAATTCCCCGTCATGTGAGCGTTCAAGTAAAATCTACGTTATGTGAGCGTTTTCAAAAAATGGAATAATAAATGGGAAGAATCAGTTATTGCAATTCGCCTGAAGACACCACATGCTAGAAACCTAGTCATCAGCAGAGATATGTTTCCCTGTATCTCAGTTCCTTAGTACGCTTCGATACCGGATTGGTTTTAGCCAGGATTAATAATATCGAGAAAATTTATTTAAATGCTATATATCTATTTATTTCTCTATTTGACGCTGGTATATGTCCGCACACTGTGTGTTTATCTTAAAAATCCATAAATAAACATTCCATCTATGCAAAAGTTTTAAACTGTAAAATATTTAACTTCAACATGAAACATTATGTCCTTCCTTAAATTGTACATTTTCATGGGATTTTCAGTAAGAACGTACTCTCTCTATCGTCTTGAAGATATTCATTCACAATTATCAACGAATTACGTATATTAACAGAGTATTAGTTCATAGATTATTTTCTTAATTTTATATCATTAAACATCTTGAAATAAATATAGTTTTATCAATTATTCTGGAAATTATACTGAAAATATTAATAAAATGATTTCAAAATATATTAATACACTCCTGATCAAAAATTTAAGACCACTTAAAAATCTTAAATAAAAAAAAATACAGATTGATTTTAGACTCCTACCAATTAAGGTTTCCAATACTACTATCTTAAAGGTTATAAAAACGAAAAGCTACATTCCAAATATTTTATTTAGAAATTTACATTTTTATAAAATGAGGCGATTTACGCATGATCAAGATTATAAGACCAGGGGTATAAATTGTTAGATCCATGGTAATTCCAATGTTTTTCGTTTAGTTAGAGATTAGCAATCACTGCGTAAAGGTGTTACCATGCCTAAAGCAAGCAAACTTACCAAATTTGAGCGTTCTCGAATTCTAGAATTCCATAAGAATTCCATTGTCACAGCGGGCGATCGCAGCTAAGGTAAATCACAGTAAAACTGTGATTTGCAACTTTCTAAAGAACAGTGATAATTATGGAAAAGCAAAATCCTCTGCTAGGTTCCAAAAAATTTCTCCTGCATTGAGTAAGAGAATAAGACGGGTTGTTATGAAAGATGGGGAACATTCTTCTAGTCAAAGTAAGGCAGTCACAGATGCTGATTGCAGTCCTGTGACCATCAGACGACACTTACGACAAAAAGGCATGGTAAATAAAAAGCGTAAACAAATTCCTCGGCTGCTTCCACGTCACAAGGTGGACCGCTTAATGTTTGGTTGTGAATACCAAACATGAGACGTTGAGAAGTGGAAGAAAGTCCTGCTTTCTGATGAGAAAAAAATCAATCTAGATGGTCCTGATGGCTTCCAACGACACTGAAATTTTCTCCACACGTCATTGTGGTGGAGGGTCCCTAATGGTATGGGGTGCCTTTTCTTACAGAGGGACGATGGAGCTCCAGGTGGTGCAGGGTTGTCAAACAGCGGCTGGTTATGTTAGCATGCTACAAAAAGCATCATTGATGGAGGGCCATCGTTTGTGTGTGGATGGATGATTATTCCGACAGAATAATGCTGCAATCCACGCTGCAAAACGGACCTTGATCTTTCTACAAGAAAATGGGATCCATCCCCTGGGATATCCTGCATGCTCACCAGACTTGAACCCAAATGAAAATGTTTGAGGATGGATGACAGGAGATGTTTATCGAAATGGCAAACAACATTCAACAAAAAATGAACTTCGTGAAGCCATCTTCAGAAGCTGGAGCAACCTCCCCCGCACCTTAATGGAAACGCCTATTTCTAGCATGCCGGACAGAATTTTTGAAGTAATAAAAAGCAGTGGAGTTAGAACTCATTATTAAATTTGGTTGTTGAATGTTTTCATACACTTTTCATAGACTTTTTGTACAATTTCGTAGAATTTTTGTCTCTGGTCTTATAATTTTGATCATGTGTAAATGTAAATTTCGAAATAAAATATTTGGAATATAGCTTTTTGTTTCCATAAAGTTTTAGATTGTAGTATTGGTAACCTTAAGTGGAAGGAGTTCAAAATCTATCCGTAGTCTTAAAATTTTGATCAGGAGTGTATACGTGAAATACCGTACTAAACTATTAAATATGAAAACATTTTAGAACTAAACGTACAATCACGAAGAGATTAACTCCAAAACTCTCTTAACTATATTGAGTAGGTTTTACACACAGATGAGACATAGACTGAAAACTATATTCTAAATTGAAAATTGACGGAAATATTTCTTGTATTGTCATAGCAACATGTCTTAAAGCGATCTTCAAGACAATATCCTCATTGAAATATTAATAAAAGTACATTGACTAAACAGAATCGACTGAATTAAAATATGTGTCTATAATTAACTGGACTATCGGCCACATAAGTGCAAATTCCATCTAATTGTGAGTAGTTTTAATTCTTTGTCTCTCCCGCTGAAAAGATTCTAAAATATTAAATGAAGGCTGGATGCGTACACGTGGCGGGTCGCTGAATGTTTTAAAAGCCAAATAAAAATTTTAATAATGAATTTATATTTGGCCGTGTCTTGACTAATACTGATTAGGCATAATTTGACCGATACTCCGGTACTGTCGGTTAAAATCTATGGCATATTTTATCTGAAACAAATTATTATAAATTATTTTTTCTAGAAATATTTTTCTCAAATCGAATAGATTTAGCAAAATGTTCTTTATTGAATTTATTTTTATTTTTTCCTTTCAAATAATGATGAACATCAACATCTCGATCTTTACATATTATGTTTTTAATAATAATATCTTTTCGGAACGAGAAATTTGGGAAGCCGAGTTCGACTTCCGATTGAATTTCTTGCAATCACATACGCCCACATAGCCTTGTGAGAATTATTTATCCGACTCTTCCCTCCAGTTACAGGTAAAATAACAGAACAGATTGGGTTCTAAAGCCTTGGCTGGCAACCACTCTACAGCTGAAATTAATACTATGGGATAATCTTATGCTAAATCAGCCATGTCACTTTCAAGACATGATCTCCCAAGCGTGTATCACGTATAACACTTGAAAGAGAGCATCCAGAATTTATTGACAGAACAGTTATATCCACTGTTTTCCGAAATATATAGAATATTTCTCATGAATATTTTCATTGAAATAATATCCTCATGTCCAGTACATGTTATCTTACTTTCCATTATTGTTGGTAGATTTGTTTGAATTTATGTGATATATAAGCACAATGATTTATTTATACTTCTGATATGAAGTATTATTTATATTATTTATACAGTTAAAACTGTTGTCTTCATCCTTATTGTAATTTTTACGACGTTTCCAACGTTGTATATTCCTACCTTCTTCAGAAGCTAGAAATTTTGTGCTGAAACCTTTATTTCGACAACTTGGGTATATAATTTTAATTGCATGTGGGATGCCACTTCCGGATGTCATGTAGTTATTTCCCGTCAACTCAACTCTCTGCTCTGATGAAGCCAGCTTCTGAACTAACCAACGTCTATATCCACTGTGTCATGTGTCTTCAAGTATTGAGTTTAAATGTAATAAATATATGGCGTCTAGAAATAAGAAAGATATTACTCAGTGATTGGAAGAAAGGTTTCTAACCAAAATTCCTTGTACCTGAAAAAGCCCGAGCGTGCAACGGCAGGTACGTAGTAATCAAGCAACGAAGGTGGAAACAACAATCTATACAGTGTAACCTATGTGAATCAGGATGATTATAACATTATCACCCTGCTAGTTATATTTAATATCCACTTTCAAAGGGAGATTGCGGTCGCTTAGATTCGCAGGCGTTACTCGCTCAGAACATTTTAACCATTAATCATTTAACAACAGCACTACAACACTTAATGTACATCTAAACGGATGCAACAAGTATATCGCTAGAAACCTATTGTTTGGAAAATATATTTGACATGATAACTCAGAAACATATATAAAATAATACAATAGTAACACGAAGTCAGTATTCTATTAAAAATATAAAAAAAAACATCGCGCCAAACAATTGATATACGACATGAAAACACTGAACGAATTGCCGTTTAACTCGCGAATGCAAATAGCTGATGAGGGATGCTGCGTTTTCTAATAAAATACGAGGCGTAGCAACACTATAAAAAAAGGTCATATGATTTGTAATTTACAGTACTAACATATTATATGAGTTGATCTTGACTAAGTGTTAATCACCTAGCAAACTTTTCTAATAACATATGAGGCGTAGCAACACTATGAAAAAACAGGTCATATGATATGAAATTTACAGTATTAAAATTTTATAGGAGTTTATCACTTAGAAAACTTTTCAAATGCGTCAATTCTAAGTTATGCTTATATCATATAAGACACCTAAATTGTGTGTAGTACGTAGTTTTCTTACATCGTGTATAGAAAAATATTACGAATAGTGTTTTAATATACAGATAAGTGGCTTGAACTGAAATTTCTTTGGCATATTATGTTGTAAGATACAAAACTTCATTAACCGGTAAAGGTAATTTTTCTACCACTGGTAGCTTACCGAATGTTTATGGTTGAACTACATAGTAAACATAGTCTTGACTGAAGATTGAAGACTACAAATCTTAGGGTCGAAATATACGCATGGGTTCATGTTTATATTAACACATCACTCAACAAATCCAGGGCCTAATCTATAAAACATGAGATTTATGCAAAATTTGACATAATTCATAAACATTGTCTTCTTCTAAGGTGAGGCACTTATTTCAACCCTTCTGTAACAAATCGATGCCTCTTTTGTAGAACGTTTTGTCTTTAGCCTCAAAATACGCCTCAGTTTTAGATGTCACTTCTTCAATGAAGCGAAATATCTTTCCCTTAATAATTTTTGCGGTCTGTAAACAGCAGGTATTCGATTGTTGCCAGATCTGAAGAATAGAATGGTGAAGAGATGCATCCATTTTTCATTTATTGTCACATATTTGTGCTCATTTTCTTTTTTAATTCGTTGAACCGTCAACGCGCTGTAGTTTTTGATCGACTGTGAGTAAACTTGTTATCCACTATAAACACAACTTTCTCATTGATAAATATTCAGGCAAAATTTTGAATACACTGCCTTTTGATATTTTCCACATCTCTACTATCTCAGGAAATTTCAATTTACGATCGGCCAAAAGGAGTTTTAGGATTCTTTAGATTTTTCCGAGAAAACTGCCGATTTAGGAAAACATTAGCGTTCAGCATAATTTGCATCAGTACGACTCCGATAAGAATCGACCTACCACCTCTTAACTGTTGTTTCCAACGGAGCAGATCCTCACTAACACTTATGAAGACATTTCTTTGCTTGAACAGAAATTTTCCAAATAGAAAACCATGCTTTATCAAAAAACGAAATTCCAATTTTTCCATTGTTTTCAGAATTTTCAACTGTAGCTTCACTTAAATACTTGTAAATTTTAAACTAATAATCCGATTTGGCCCACATTTTTTCACGTGCCAACATTTTGTCAGGCCGGGGGCTTATTGAGTGATTTATTGAATCAAACAATAAGCTGTAAACCTCTCTGCTTCTCATATGAAAATTAACTTGGGATGATTCGATGTTATGTTACTATAAAAACTCAACCACATTTAAAGTTTATTAATTTGTTAGATACTCAAGAATAATGTTTTTTCTTCTTCTACGTGTACTTAGCCTTTACGATGCTGGTGACTGTGTCTTTTAAAAGTCTGCTGCTTCAACACTGAAATTCTGGCCATTGTGTCTGTCCAAAGTTTTTCACGTCACAATCTATTTTTCACTTTTATAAACAACAGCTCATCTGTGGCTTGAAAATATTTTTGCCATATCTGGTCGGGTGCTTCTGCTGTTCATCTTTAGCTTCTCGACAAAATCTAAAAGAGGATCTGCAATATAAACGATCATGATTTGAAATCGCATTTTCAGTCACTTTATCACCGTCGTACCAATTTCTTTTCCGTAGAAATAGTGAAATGTAATGGCATATCTTAATCTAATAGTTTCGTTATTTGCCCTTGCCTGTTCATGCTTCTATGATAACTACAATCTCCAAAAAATTAAATGCAATGTCAGTTGCAATTTTCTATTACTTTTCTTTTAATTGTATCACCCAGAGCAAAGCGGTAATGCCATTGATGTGCAGGGGGCTACATAAGAATAAAAAGATTAAGTAGAAGAGAGTGAAGAGGAAGACGAACCTGTTAGAAAGGAGTAAGAGAAGGATGGGAATACAGGTATGATGAAAGTTGTTAATAGATGAGTATTGACACTGCATTTAAATTCCTGGTGTTTGTAGGTGTCAGGAAAGCAAGAATAAGGAAGCGAGGTCCACAGTCGGGAAGTGCGAGAGAAGCAGCTGGAGGAGTAGAAATGTCGTCTGCATTTGGCTAATCTAACTGTGAATGGGTGAGACCCAGTTGTCAGTCTGGTTGCACGAGCAAACATCTGTTGCGGAGGCACCAGTGACTTAAGTTCGTTGGAGAAGAAGCCAGGAAAGTATTTATAGAACAGACAAAGGGAGGCCACATCTCGTCGGTGGAGAAGTGGCTGTAGTCGAGCCGCTAAGTCGGTTCCTATCACATAACTGATTCTCCTTTGGAGCTTGTCGAGAACACTGAGATGAACAGCAGGGGCGCCTGACCATATGTGGCAGCAGTATTCCATGCACGGACGAATGGTTGATTTTTATATATGCAGGATTGATTCAGGCGGGAAAAACATCATCGACACAGTGACCAAACCTTCTTAGCAGTGGATTTAGCTATGGACTCAATGTAGAGTTTCCATTTGAGATCAGAAGAAAGGGTAAGGCCGAGGAGGCCCAGTGTATTGTTCTCAGGGAGACTCGTTTGGTCCATGCTTATGGGAGACAAGAGATGTTGCCTGTGATGATTGACAGACAACAGCTTGGTCTTAGTCGCATTGAAATTGACAAGTCACTTCTTGCTCCAATTCACCACAGAGTGTAGATCCCGTTCAAAGTCAGCAGCAAGTTTATGTTTGTCCGCCACGACAGGTTTCTTACTGATGCGGGAGTAAATTGTGGTGTCATCTGCGTAGAAGCCTACTTGGCTCTTGATCTCATCTGGGAGGTCATTTATGAAAATAAGGAAGAGCGTCGGGCCCAGGATAGAGCCCTGAGTGACACCAGCCTTTCTGCTGTAGGATGTAAAGACATGCCCATTCAGGACGACCTTCATTTTGCGGTTATTTAAAAAAGATTGAATCACATTTATCTCTTATCTATATTTGACATCATCTGTGCCTTGTTTTACTAAAATTACTGGCTCACCAGTAGAAGTTTTGCATTGCTTGGAGTGAAATGAGTATAATAAAAGAAAAGAAGTTCTTCATAAATTTTGTGTTTTGGTTATCTCACGTAAATCTCTTTACGCCATTAATTCACAAACACGCAAGTTCGACAAAGCACTGTTTTACGCTGTCCCTCCTGCATTTATTTTGCCCTGTGGGTTTTCAATTTCTTCTAATTACATGCGCTAATAAATTCAAGTGTCCTGGTTCTTTCCGTTTTCTTTCAAGGTTCGTCATTGCTCATATGTTCAGTCCAGGGCATTTAGCTTCTTTTTTAGAACTATATTTTAATTAATTCAAGATTTAATTCTTTCGTTTCAATAACTCATTTTTTTTTTATTATAGTTTCACCCCGAGCACGGCATTTCACTGCCACTATTGTGCAGGGGGTTACATAGAGGGGAAAGTGGTGAGAAAGGATGGTTAGATATAGGAAATGTCAGAAGGAGGATGATAGACGGGTAAGGATACCGAGAATGAGGGTTGGGTAGATGGTGAGATTGTTGGGAGAATAGATGCAAGTTAGTGTGATAGAAGGTGTCTATTCACCTTACATTTAAAATTCTGGAGATTGTAGCAGCCGGGAAAGCAGACATGCGGAAGGGAATTCCACAGGCGGGAAGCGCGAGAAAAGAAGCTGTTGGAGTGGAAATTACGGTTACATTTTATCTGTTTCTTTGTAAGAGAGTGGGACCTAGTTGCTAATCTAGTATCTCGTGTAAATTCCTACCTAGGCGGCACCAATGATCTAAGTTCATCAGAGCAGAAAGTATTCATAGAAGAGACACAGGGAAGCCACGTCACGCCGGTGAGAGTGTGGTTGCAGCCGGTCTGCCAAGTCAGTGTCGATCACGTGACAGATTCTCCGTTGTATTTTGACAAGAAGCCCAAGGAGAGTAGCAGGGGAATCCGACCAGATGTGACAGCAGTATTCAATAGACGGGCGGATGGTAGATTTATATATGTGCAGGATAAATTCAGATGGGAAAAACTTCCGGGCCCTGCACTCTCTGGGAGGCAAGCCTGTACCATGGTAATGGGAGGTAGATGCGATTGTCTATGGTGGTTAGTTGATAGCAGCTTCGTGGTAGAAGCATTGAAATTTCCAAGCCATTTCCTACCCCAGTCCACTACGAATTGGAGGTCGTTTTCAAGCTCGGCAGCGAGGTTCACTTTGTCGCCCACACCTGGTTTTTGATCGAGGGGAGAATAAATTGTGGTGTCATCGGCGTACATGCCTACTTGGGATCTAATGGCATCGAGGAGATAATTAATGTAGATTAGAAAGAGCGTGAGACCTAGGATAGAACCTTGAGTGACGACCGCGTTCGTATGGTAGTTTTAGGAGGCATGTCCATTACTACTTTCAATATGCGGTTAGATAGGAATCACTGGATGAGGTCAAACAAATGTCCTGTTATACCGTATTTCCACAGTTTGCATAAATGTCCAGCATGCCAGACTCTCTAGAACGCTTTTGAGATATTCGCCATTCTTGTCAAGGGCCTGGTATATGTTCTGGGTAATGGTCGTTAGCATATCAGCAGTAGACCTGGTGAAGCGAAAAACGTACTGTTTGTCCGAGAGAAGCCTGTGGGCAGTGAGATGCTGAATCACTTCGGCGTTGATAATGGCTTTTAAAACTGCCGAAGATCGGAAGGAGACTGATTGGGCGGTAATTAGCGGGGTCTGCGGGTTCGCCAATATTCTTCAATATAGGAACTACAGAGGAGGACTTCCAACAGGAAGCAGATAGGCAGAAGTTATAGAGTTTAGAGAGGACAGAGGAGAATTCTGGGGCCCATTTCTTCAGGACTATGACTGGGATTCCGTCCCCACCGCTCTGCTTTGTGCAGGTCAATTTTGAGATTATCTTAGAGACCAGCGAGCGTGTAATTCTAGGTGTGAAGTCGGATGTAGGTACTCCTGACAAGTCCAGTGTCGAATTGGTGGAGAATCTACGAGCAAAGCAGTCAGCGTTGTCCGCTGGGTAGGTGAGAACCTTAAATTCATTGATATGTGAGGGTATTGAAGTCTTACTCGTGTTGGACAGGCTTTTGAAGAGTCGCCATTAATCTTTGGCACCGAACTTAGAGGATGTTATGTGTTGCTTTATTCTGGCAGCAAACAACATCTTAGCCTCGTTCAGTACCTTTTATACTTATTACGAGCTGAGGCGAAAAGGAGCCTGTTTTGTTCAACGAGTAGCTTTGATAAAGCCGGAAGAAATGGCTCCGGTGGGAAATGGCGGCTGAGCAAGCGAGCGAGAACCAGGGAGACGAATTTGATTTTAGCTGGAATTTCCTGGCGGGGATGAAAGCATCGAGGCTAGCCTTAACCCAAGAGGAGACCTGAGACGCACAGTCTTTGACAGGAAGACCGAAAACGTTGTTCCAGTGGACGTCACAGAGGAAGTCTCGGAACGATTCCTAGTCTGCTCTCTGGTAGCAGTAGTCTATTCTAATGCTCTTGGTTTCTTGGGTAGAGTAAGCGTGGATTGAGATGTTGACGGAAGCTACGGCATGATCAGAGTTTCCGAGAGGGCAGAGCTGCCTGGTAGTGCAAGAGTCTGGGATGGAATTGAAGCAGAGGTCTAGTAATGAGTCCCTTCCGTTCGGGTTATTAGAGAAACGCGTGGGGAAGTCCACCACTTGCGTAAGATCTTGGGTTATTGAAAAATGCATGGTGCGGACCCCAGCAAGGTCGGGTACAGAGTTTTCAATCCACTTGGTGTGGTGAGCTTTAAAATCACCAAACACAAATATATGGGCAGATGAATGAAAAGAAATGGCCTTTTCGATATTGACAGAGATGCTATCAAGTACTGAACAGTCAGAGGAGGAGGGGGAGCAGTAGAGGAAGAAGAGATAGCTAACCGAGCTTAGAAGTGAGAGACGGAAGCACATGAAAGAATGATCCAGGGATTCAAGAGATGTAACCCTGGCTAGAGGGAGGTGTTCGCTGACATAAACACCAAGCCCACGCATATGGACATTGGAATCCTTCCTGAAGTGGGGAAGGTTACTAGGAACGAAAATCTCAGTGGAGGAGATAGAAGGGACAAAGTTAGTCTCACATATAGCTAACATATCAGGTGAGTTAGTTTGGAGGAATCATTCTACGCTGTTAAAGTTACTGCGGATACTTCGTATGTTTCTGAAGGAAACGCAGATATGTTTCGGCGTTTTATGACTAGCTGGTTTTGTCTTGCTGTTTCGTTTGTTTGATTTCATAGTAGTTTTGCTAGGGAGAGAGAGGGGTCTAGAGTAGGGTCAAATGGTCACTGATTGCAGTAGTTGAAGGATGGAGACTCGCGCTGCCTGCAGCATAATGCGGCCTCTAGGTTGCCCACCGGAGATTCATGCAGGGACGCCCGTCCATGCGCGAAATGTCACTACAGGAACCCCGATATTATTCAACTGTTGATCAGAGCAACCTCTCAACACGCTACACAAGAGTTCGGGCTCTTAACTACCAGCTGGAAGCAGCAACCAGGAAACTGCCAACCCGGTACCCTCAGAATGAAGAGACGTTGCCACAATACTCACCACCGCAAAGGGCTCCCAGCTGAACTGACACTAAGACCGAAAAAGTGAGATGAACCCGGAACCCCTTCCTAAACAAGAAACAAGGCGATCACCTCTACTCCTTTTCAGAAGAAGGGGGTGGTGTCTGAGACCGGGAGATAGTAGGTACTATCTACACCAATTTTTAAAATAAAGAAAGAAAAGGATAGCTAAAGAACATCAAAAGTTAACTAAGTTTTAAATAAGTATTAGTCAAAACGAACTTGGAAAACCAATACAATTTACACAATCTCGTCCAAGTGCACTGCAAAGAGAGAGTAGCAAAGTACTTAAGTTAGTAACGGAAATAAGTAAATCAAAAAGATAAAAACAAAAACATAAAGTAAAATAAAATAAGTTAGTAGAGAAATAGACCGAATTCAAGCGAACTTATCATGTGCAGAGAACAACTGAAAAAGTTGAGAAAATTTCGCAAGACATGCTACAAAAATGCAATTTTAAACTCTTTATTTTTTCAGACATTTTAGGCAAGTTATCTGCCTTCTAAGTAAGCTAGAATGCGGGGAAAGTGAGAGTGAGGAAAAGTCAGAGGGGTTAGAGAGATCAGGAAACGAGTGTCCAGTTTAAGAAGAAGAAGGGAGGGAGGAAGTAATAGCCGATATTCAAAGAGTAACGGCCCTTTAAAAAAAATTAAAAAAATCTTTCATCGGAAGCCATCGCTAACAAAACTAAAATATACAACCTGAAACCATATATATCAAAACGAATCTTGAAAACCAAAATAATTTACACAATCTAGTCCAAGTGCACTACAAGAGAGACTAGAATATGATATTACATAATAGTACAGTTACATATTCCCTTTGTTTTTAACAAAAGTTTCTTAATGGCGTCATTAGATTTGAAATGTAACTTCACTATTACACTGCGCCTTCTGTTTTAAGTATGAAAATTTTAGTTATCTTTTATAACACTGACATATTTGTCATACGTGTTTGATTTTGCATCTAAAATTCATAAATTTTATATCCTCCTGTTCCTTTTAAACATACACATGTTTTTTCTCCTTTCTCTTCATCTTCTTATTCTACTGCTACTACCATGACCTTTCAAAATTTAGACAATCATGAATCACTTCTTACCTATATCACTTGTCGCTTTTAACACTTTTCCTTTATTTTAAGAGATTGTTTGTCATTCACTATCATATATATCACATCTACACGTTTTTATAGGTGTGTAAAACCATGTATTTATAGCACAAAATTATGTTAAAATATGAATATAATTTTAAAATATTTCTTAAATTGAAACCTGAAGTAATCGTAGAATAGAGGGATTCAAAAATAAGTAATATGTTCAATTTTAATTAGCTCAATTCATTTACAAATCAATACAGTCATATAAGTTAATTTTGATTTTCAGTTTTGTGGATAGCATAGGTCGTATGACGAAAATTTCTGATAGCAAACATCTGCTTAGAAAAATGAGAATTTTATGTTTACAAATAAAAAATGTGTTCATAATCTACAGATCCTAAGAAAAATGTCTTCATTTTAAAAATATATATTAATACAATAAAATCAGTAAAACAACATTTCTAATACGTTCACATTAGTAGTAATGTGATATTTGTATTGTAGACATGGTTATATTAAAGTGTGATATAAAAGACAAATCGAGAAATGTTGGGGGGTATTCTGTGACATTCATGCATGTGACTCTACTTTTAGTTAATATTTTGTTCCCTATAACATTCATTAGGTGCATGTCCTTCAGAGAATTTAAAACTGATCACAATTTTTCGCTGAGCATAGAATGATCTCGTCCCACAGGCCGCATCATGGAATATATGATTTGTTTGTTTCTAGTTTAGTTCAGTTATTGCAATCTCCGTTTCCTACTTATCATAACCCTTCACTACCCAACAAAGCGTTCGGTGTTTAATTGTAAGCATTGGATAAAATTTGAACAAAATTAATGAATTCTAATCGATAACAGATTATTTAAATTCTTTATTTTAATGTAATGGATTTGTGAATGATTGACTCCTTTTACTATTATATTAATTTATTCATTGTTTCAGGATTGTTTCAATAAGAAAATTGAAAAATTATCCGACTGTACTTAATTGACAATTTTTGTTCAGTATGTCAGTTTTCCCAATAAGCTTACATTGATATTGTTGTAAATAAAAAAATCAAATAAACACAAGTATGGTCATTTGAGAATCCTCTCTGGCAATATAAAAATAATTTTAGAGACGATTAACAACAAATTCATGATAGTCCTTTTCGGAGGTTACTTAGAATGAGTTAAGCACTGGTTTCATTGGTTAATATATATATATATATATATATATATATATATATGCATAATGGATTCACCAGTCCATTTTCATGTATGGGATCCGACAAGCACATTCAGTTCTTTTTATGTTTTTGTTATATTCGATACTTTAGATCCGCTAATAATCTGCATATAATTGCACAACGGAGAGGATCTCGAAAAGATAGCCACTGAGACAAGTATTGACGGTATTCGCTGTTGACTTTTCGTCAATTACAATTGATTTAGAACGTACTGATACTACTTTGATTCTAATATCTCCAGTTATTTTATCCAGGGCGATTTCCTTCAAGGTAATATCCGACACATTGACAGCGAACTATTTGCCTTGTCTGTGTATCTGAACTACGGGCGTCTAACATCTGTTTGTCTACTTTCAAAGATCTGAAGACCTTTCTTATTATAACGTCACTTAGGACGACTAGAGTGAAGTTGTGACTGCATCAGAAAAGACTCAATTCTACTAGCGTAGCATGTAGAATTGAGAATACGATCAATTTGAGGATGAATATATTATATGGAAATGAAAGCCTAAATAAATATAATTTTATTGTAGCGAACTTTGATAACAATTTACATGAAAAAACGAGTTGCTGAGACCGTAACTTGTGTACGAAATAACAGCTTGCTCATTAAAGGGTGAAGCACTGAAAATTTTCTAATTACTGTTTTGTCCACACAATGAATTTGTTATTGATTTCCATCATGTTTTTCTTGATAATTAATTACCGTTATTATTTCGAATAATTTACAGCGGCGAGTGAATTATAGTGATTACAATTTTAATGGCTCTCAGTTTGCTGATTCAATGTAATCATTAATGGTCGTTGTTTTTGTTTCTCTATATGAGAAAAATGTATTTTATTATGTGTAATTAGTCGTTTATTTCTTTTGCAGGTAAGTCAAGTTTCAAATTTTGAATATTCCAACAAATATTTGGTCCAATCCTAAATACTCAGGCATATATTGTTTCCTGTGATTGCATCAGAAAGCAAGGTTAGTAGGGCATGATTTTTTTAATAGCTGAAATATCTTTTGTATGCATTTTATACATGAATGTTTTGCTTTTATTACGAATATAATTAAAATAAACCGATGTTTATTAAAATCAGCTAATATTTTGAAAATCGCGCCATGTAGGTGTAATGAAAGTATTATTCTGATGTGTTCATATGATTACAAACGTGTGTTTTCATGCTCGATTCAAAAGAACCACTTTTTTATTTGTGGTTACAATTCTGTTTCCTAATCCGGAAAAATAAGACAAAATGTGTCTGTTGAGCATTCACATGTTCAAGCTGATCTAATATGGGCGTCGCTATTTTGAATTAGACTGTTTATTCTTCATTATAGAAGTAATTAAACGGTAATTGGAAGCATTAATATAATAAAATATAGCTAAAAAACCGAATGCATAATAGTCTTATACAGGTCAATGCTGTTTTATAAATACCACTAAGCGTAACTGGTTTACAAAACAACAACAGAACCGACTATTCACGATGTCCTCAAAATATTAATATTCTTAAAAAATAAACAATGTAATTTTCAAAATACTCAAGTCAATCTATGTCTCCACAGATGCAGCTAATACTTTCTTCCTTAATCTCTTCAAAAGGCAGATAAACATAGCAACAAATTATTAAGTTCATATGAAAAATTAAAATATGTCGCATGAGCATAAATATGTTTTTGTCTCTATTACATCGTATAGAACGTTCGTGACAAATTGTTAAAATTGTAAAAACATATGCCAGCTTGATATAATGGAGTCAATTCTGTGTCATCTTGACATACAATTTCCGATATTTTTTCTTAAAGACCTGGGTTTCAATCTCCGTTAAACTGCCATACTGGAACCTTGTTCGCACAAGTAGTAAAACGACGAGCGAGAAACGGGTCTAAAATAAAGGGTGTCTATAGAGTTCGTGTGCACTTTAGAAAATGCATAACATTTTTGGATCTGGGATAAAAATAATTGCAGTGTTTCAACAAGATGGAAATCCTTGTCACTTTGCTCTGCTTGTTAGTTTTTAAATCAGAAATTTCCTAACAGATGGATCGGAAGGTGTGGACAATTTTATTGGCCTCCAGGTTTGCGTGATTTGACTCCATTAAATTTTTTTTCATGCAAAAACAATTATGTATGGAAACAAACCTAGTTCATTAGAAGATTTGAAAGCTAAAATGCCTAATGTGCTTTCAGGCATTACTGTAAAACTGCTGGTAAATGTTTTCCTTTAACCACAAAATAGTATTAACCTTTGTATTGCTAATAATGGATGACATACGGAAATTTAAATAAAACCTTAAAAAATATAAATTTAATTAATTCTAATCCATTTAAGAAATAATTTCTGTCGCAAATACAAATAATTTGATAATAGTTTTTGTTGTGCACACGATCATTATAGACCCCCTGTATATGTGTTTTGATAAAAAATCATGAAAACTATATAGACTATGAATAAACATGTTGAATAGATCTTTATATGTGACGAAGCTATACAATTATTTTGAGATTAAATATGGTTTTTAGTTTCAGTTTCTAATGTTCCCTCTTTAAAATATTGTAAATGCTTATAAAAAAGTTGAAAATCATCAAGAACCAAATTAAAAATCTCAGCTTTTCCTTGTAATATCATTGGCAAATAAAATCTTTCTGGTAAACTATTTTGTGATGAAAAAGTAATGGAATATTTTACTGTATTGGTTACAACAATTCCTCTGGCAGGAAATCACACAGTCTGACTAAATGCTGCAATGGCAAATTTGATTATGTCGAAAGGGCATGCAGGCAATAATGCTAATTTTCAGTACGTGTTAAGTGGGCGAGTCTACTCTTGGTTTTAGCTTTCAAGAATGTCTTATACTCGTGCCAGGATGTCGAGAGCAGAGCGTAAAAAGTTGGATAAACCTAGGATTCCATGTGCATTTTATTTCTTTCTTTTTTTCTGTTAGTGTGGCTCTAGACAGATAAATGAATATCATAGTGAAAAGTGGAATAAATAAGTGAAATTGCTCTTTGACATTTAGCATGTTCATTACTCCACTACCGGCTGAATAATAATTGCTGTTAGACTGTCAAGAATACTTTCAACTGGGAAGATTTGTAGTGAAAAAATGCATTTGATGGCTGAGCAGGATATCTTTGCAATTGGTCAATCAAATTATAAAGTCATCGAAATTAAATGTTATTGTGTACGGAGACTAATCTGGATGACTCATACTTCATATATTAATACACCTCTCGGCATAGAATATTTTTTTATTTATAGATGTATACTAAATCTAAAAATACTCATCACCGAAAAATATATATACACACGAGTTGTTTGATAAATATGTTATTTTAAATAAAACCCAAATTTCAAAAAAGCATTTGACGGTGACAATCATGAAGAGAATGTTGTGAGATTATTTAATTGATCAGCGAAATGATTAATCTGGAAAAAGTCAAAGTCAGATTTCATGGTGAAAAATTGCATTATCTCTGAAATTTATTCGTGAAAATTTTTACTTAATTTTGAAAAATTGACACGTAAAAATCTAAATTTTGTTATTTATTTTATTCCCTCAATAGATGAAGATAATGCAATTTCCTTTTCTTATTACAAAAAAAATATTATTATTTTACTTGACAAAATCCAACGGAGAATCTCTGATGTGATCGATCCCGACTTAGCTACACAGATATAATCACTTTCTTCCCGGCCAAATTTGTCTTCACTCTGTCTATTCTACAAGCAATTTCACGGCTTCTGCTCCGATAAACTTAGCTCACTCGTTCCCCCTATATATGAATTTACTCGAGCCACAAGATTAGCAACTCGGTTCCACCCTTTTATTGTGAAGCCAATATAATGTAAACGCAAATGCTACTCCATCATCTTATTTTTTGCTCTTTCCGTCTGTGAAATTACCCGTCCGTTTACTTGCTTCCCTGACACCTACAATCTCCTAGAATTTAAATTTAAAGTCAATAGTCATCTCCTATCTCGCCAACCTGCATCCGCTCAATGATGCTCTTTTCTCCGTCCACTCCAATATCAACAGTATTTTCACCCTTCTTTTACTGACTTCCTGACAACCCCTATAACCTGTCACTCTTTCTCATAACTTTTCTTCTATATAACTCCCTGCAAAACAGTGGCAGTAAAATGCGTTGCTTGGGGCCATATGACTATAAAAAAAATAAGCAAGCATATCACTTGGTGAAAGATAGTCTTAATTTTCGGTGAGAAATGGAGATTGAGCGATATTGGTGTAGGAAACTGAAAATAGCCGATGCAAACCACTTAGAAACAAGACCTTATATCAACAAAATCCTAGCGTTTATCAATGTAGTGACAATGTTATATTTCCTCTAACGGACGACTTTCAGTGACATGAAAGTGAAACTTATAAAAGCTTTTTATAAAGTGTATAATTACTCATAACCATTTACACGGACTACCCAGCCGTACATCTTAAATCTTCATTGGTTGCTGCACCAAGAGTTTGGCAGAGTAGCAATTAATTCTAACAAGAAAAACATTTGAATACTTTCTCTTAAAGAGCGTTTGCGTTCAGTCGTTACAATCGTGCGCACAACCAATAGTACAATGTGTACAAAGAACCAAGTTGATCGTTCAACAATAGAATAGTAGTCTAGTGTAAATAACATTTTAAAAGAAATTGCATCACGAATCAAAATGGAAGTGGAAAGCTTTCGAAGAAAATGCCATTTATCAGTGAAGACGTCATTCATCACAATGGATATTGAAGTCGTTGGCTGTTTGACTGCAAAGCTGACCTTTGTTCCGTCTATTGAATTTAGAGAACGAAATATGTAGCCTATGTTTTTCATTCGTTATCTCTTTTTGTAAATGACTATTCAATCAATATAAAAGGGACTTTTAATTCCTGACATTGTTGTAGTGTAATTCGCTTCCAAACAGAATTTATTGCCTCTCAGTGTTTTTTTTATTTTTTTATTTTTCTTAGATGATTTTATGTCCTGCATTTTAGTATTCTAGTTTAGGATATTTTGAATTTGTTATCTATTGACTACTAAAGTTAAAGATATTTAAACTATATATATATATATATATATATATACACGCAGTTCACTGAAATAATGTATAAACACTTTCATAGATATTATAATACTAAGTTTATTTAGGTATTGATTCAGAGATACACCCAAGTTACCATGGGATTAGACAATCAAAAAAGGTGTTCGAAATGGTCGACTTCAGTTTCTAGGAATTTTTTACAGGGAACTAATGCTTGTGTAAAGTTGATGAAAACGTTCAGTGGAATTTTCGCATAACCTTTTCACTTTCTTATCTTAAGGCAAGTAATATATTGGCAACTGTCGAAAGAATGCGATGATGCAGTAAACAATGCTATTTAAATTTGATAAAATTTTGAAAATCTAAGTTCTCCTTTCCAGAAATCTGTATATACATTTTTGGTGTTCACTCTGTCTCTCTCTCTGTCTCTCTTAATATATATATATATATATATATATATATATATATATATATATATATGAACAGTTTTTTATTGGGAACACATTTTGATTTTATACATGTTATTTTTCTATTACTTTTAAAACTATAAATTACTAACAACCGTCCACAATTTACAATTGATTCTAAAATGATTTAGTCTCTGACAGGAATGAAAATTCTACCCAGGGTAACTACATCAGTAGACTAAAGAGCCTTTAGTAATTGTATAAGTACTCATTCTATAAAAGTTTTTAATAATTTAAATGTAAAAATAGCAAACACAAATTATGTGAGGTAACTTACTGTAACGTTGAGACAACTGTCTGTATATCCTCGGCTGGAAATGATCCTGATTCCTGAATAGGATGTGTGACTGCTGTTGTTCTTTTTTCAACGTGTGGTTTTTCTTTACCTTGCTATAGCTACCACTTTTAATGAGATTTTCAAGTTTCTTCATGAGTTTAGTTTTATCTATCACTAAAGCTGCATTGCCTTTAACAGCTCGTAGTATGATGATGTTCTCATTCATTTGTAGGTTCCTAGTTGCCAGCTCCTCCTCCTTCGTGATGTTTGTTTGGGGTGGCTTGTATTTATCTAGTGTCTGTCTCACTTTCCATACTAACTCATCCGCCAAAGCCTGAGTGAAATTCAACGCTTTTCCTAGATGTGGGCAATGATATTTAAGTATGATAACCATATGACGATTGTTGTGAACTAGAGACCCTTGTTCAGCACTAGTTCTTCAGAGGCACTTAACTGATGTTGACTGATTTTTACACATAATTTCACAAATGTGTGTTTGACCTCATGGGTCCTCTTCAGATCTTTTAATCTGTTTAGTTTTCGTACTTGGTGGAACTTGGTTGCATGGGATTCTTTCCTGAAAGATTTGTCCAAATCATGCCGGATCAAACAAGGACGTGTTCCGCTTCCTCTAGGCTACAAATATCTCCTAATTCGACCAAGCTTAGAAATGAAAACAATATGGGAACCAGTAATACGGTTTGACAGAGAAAATCATTAATGTCAAATATTACAATATGAGCTCTGGTAAAAAATACTAGAGAAAACAATTAACATTAAAAATACTAGTGAAAAACATTAACATGAAAAAATTGCAATAGGAATTTTGTTAAAACATGTTACTAGACATTTGGTTTAGAAGTCCCAAACACTCAATTGTTTTTATTAATAAGAACAAATAACCTAGTAGATATAGACGTTCGTGAGTTTCTGTGACTTGACCGAATGATTTGGGACTTCAATACCAGGCTACAGCAGTAGTGGACAATTATCTCACAGTGTAAGAGGGAGATAATTCTTGATTACCAGTAGATGCTCTAGGCAAAAAATGAAGATCATATACACAAGTGACTGTAATAAATGGGTCGGTTCCAAATTCCTAGCGTACAACAACCGAAACGTCATACAAAAAGTTGAGGACAAAATTCCGAATAATGTAAATACTACCTGATCTCAGAAATATAGACAATTACTTTGAGTGTCTATTGTTTTAATACAAGTTTAAAAGAAAATATATACTTTGTGATAATACAAAATAAATTTAACTTTAGGGAAATTATCATAACTTATCTGACTTTTCAGTTTGTCTTTTAAATATTTCATTCGTCGCTTAGTAACAAGCAGCGCGATATTTCAACTAAGAAGCAAAGGGTTATTGGAAGTTTAATTGAAAAATAGAAACGGGAAAATTTCTACCAAAATTTACCTTTAATGATTGTATTTCTTAACTATAGTTGCGCTTAGAATGTTTTCTATTCATGTTAAATCATAAATGTCAATTTAATAATAATGTGTAGAATTGAAGTTGTTATTCCTATTATTTTACTTATTATTGTTGTATGTGATCCTTTGTTTATTTACTTTTTTTATTAAATTCAAATGTACAATTAATTGTTGGATTTGATTAATGCGGATTATTAATCATTTGTGGTTCATGTAAAGCCAAAATATATTTTGGATGATTAGAATAATTGTATTTTTTATTTATTAAGATAATATTGCCGTAATGATATTATTTAGTGCAACAATTTTTTTTCCGGATATAATCAATTTTTAACTCCTTTGTGGTGTAGATGTAATCATATCTTTCAAATTTCGAAATCGGCTGTCCGATATCTCATTTTTAACAGGGTTTTTTAAATATTCTCGGTCACAATATTAATTAACCAAATACTAAATTACTTATTTGACTGCTTATATGTCCAAATTACTTTCAACCACACTAGTAAGTCAGGAGTTGAACTAGCGTGACTGGGGCCATTTTCCATGCGGAGCATTTTTAGCAATGTGAGTTCATCCAAATTGCTACTGCATGACATTGCAATATTTGTTGATAGTGTTATTTTGTTTTGTCATTGAGAATGAGATAGTTATTAATTGGTTGTGACTACTTGATGCATTAAACGAATTGGATAGCAGAAAATATCCAGATACGCAGTAAGCAATAGAAAATAAATATCTTCAACATCGCCAAGCTGTCCACAACCGAATAAAGGGAAACTGATGACTCACAGACAGAATGGGCTTTTCCATTGGATAGATAAACAGAAGTGATTTGTAATGTCACAGAGGTACATGGTTACTGCGTCAGCCCATTTTCTATTTGGTATTAACACAATATACAGACGTGATTAGTATCTGTTTTCTAATCTGTTGTAAATGCTTAAGTGTAGCAATAAAACTGGTGTAATATTGTCTTCTTTTATCCTCAGAAGTTAAGATAGATGTTTGCAATAGGCATCTAAAACTATGGCGAGAATATCCAAAGGCTTATTAGGATAGCGACGGATACGCTCCAGAAATTACAATTATTAAGCGATAAGAAAAAATTATAATATGCCAAGAAGATTATCCTGAACTAAGTTATAATAGTAATCATTTAGGGACAACTTCCTCTCAGATGACTTGATGGCACAAATATACTTCTATAGAAGGATGTTCAAAATATCATAGGCATAACATTTTATCAACGTGGAAGGTTTAATGTTGTCAATCAATCATAGTCAGCCGCAGTCACGATCATAGTCATTGTAAATTCTGCATTTCTTTCATTCGCAGTTTAGTACGAGTGTCAAAATACGGTTTTGAAATTTAAACTCTCGATCACAACTGGTTCAAATTCAAGCATAATTATTTCATCAATAGCAGGGAAATTAACTAATAAATATGTTCATGTCTTTCTAAAAAATATTTGCATATATTGGAATATAAGGAAGTTGAAATGAATTTGAACATGGGTCTGTGATTTCGTATTTCGAATTTCAACACCCGCATAGACAAATTTTAAGGAAACTGAGAAAACAAATGTTGATATTTCTGTTGCTCATAACGTTTATAGATTTAGAAAATTTATTACTCAAAAGACTTATTAGTTGATTGATTTATCAATATATTATTTAGACATTTTATAGTTTATATTATGCCAGACAGCATTTCTAGAGAGTAAGAATTTTCGAGTTATTAATGTTTATTGATACAATTCATACTAATTAACAAACAACTAGTGCATAAGATGTATATGCTTAAAACTCCGAAGAGTATTTGCTCCTAGTTTACTGTAAATGATAGTAGTGTAGAGTAAGTGATAGATTAAAGGAAATGGCTCGTTTGTGCAAATCGATGGCAGAAAAGAAGCGGATGAGATTTTAGGGTGACAAAAAGAAGCAATAGTTTTATGGGATAAGGTGTTATCGTTACCTCCATGAAAGGCATATCAGTATTTTAAGGAAGGTTCTTCAAACAAGTGAATGGGAATTTTTTTTATCTTTCCGAATCCAAGATCTGAATTATAAAACTATATTAGTTTGGAAACATAAGGTATAAGAAATTCCAGACTCCGAATGTATTCCCATGTATAGATTACTTAGACCATAGGAGAATTTCAAACTGAATTGCGAGCATTAAGCATAAATGAGATAATTTGAGAAAGCAATGAAGATTTCGACAAATTCTGGCTTATATATGCAGAGTCGTAGGAATAGATATAAATTAATGTCTTTCTATATGAAAGGATTCAAGTTGTTAAACATAAACGGAAGCACGCCAGCAGAAATGGGTTCAATGGTACTCACTAAAGGATCGGCTTCCTGTCAAAACATACTTTGAAGAACACCTAAGTCGTTTTTGGACATGAAGAATCCCAGCATAAGAAACGATAAAATAAATAGGCTATATCTCTATGTGACATTCAGAAATGCAAGTTTACAAAGCAAAATATTTGCAAGTTTCGATTTTTGAGCGGCAACCTTCCCATGATATATAAACTTCCACTACAAAAGAGAACAGCTGGAAGTATAAGTAAATATTAAATACTGAATTGGTATCAGCAGTCAGGAAATTGAACAATATCAAAAATCATGGCCAACAAGAATTGTAATAAAGAAAGATGTAGCCTTAGATGGTTTTGACAAATTTAAGAACATATTACATGAAATATACAATACTAGTGATATCTACGTAGATGTATTTTCAGATCAATGTCTATGAAATGAGGTGTGAACAAATGTAAATAGGACAATCAACACACTTCGAAGTATAACAACATATATTTGTGTTTCTGATAAACAAGGAACGGAGCAGAATCAGAACAGAAACAAGACAATAATAAAAAAATTAATATAATGTATGCTCGTTATATCTGGAAAAGCAAATCAAATACATGTGATGGGCTTGCTTTTTGTAGGTTATGCGAAATTGTTTAATAACGTACTTCACAAAAAAATCTTTGAAGTGCTATGAGACGTCGACATATTTAGGAAGTATATTTAAAAATTCCAGGGATATTATGGGAAAGTAAAACACCTGTACTGTGAACAGGTGTTCAGGAAATATTAAAACATAAAAAGGTTTGACAGATACTATGAGGAACGAGTGTTGGTAGACAGAAAAGTAAATACAAGAACTTTCTGAAATTAGTAAAGAAAAGCGAAAAGAAATGACTAGCCATCAATTGCAATAAACTGAGATAAGAGCCTAAAATTGAAAACTTTCCATTGAATATATTGAGACCAAACCAGTACAAGAATATAATATTAGGGGAGAGTTTTATCAAAGAAATGCGGCAACGAATTTCGAATAGATATTGGGATAGGGTAAGACGCCTTCCAAAACCTAAAAAAATATATTAAAAAACAGAAAAGAATTCGTTAAGAATAATATCAAATCTCCTTACTGCGCATCAGGTTTGATAATCTTTTAAAGAATGACTAAAATTACAGAAACTGTATAAGCTTCTAACGCATGAGTTTTCCATGAACAGTGTATGAGGGTGACGCTTAATTTTAAGATAAACTAAAAACAAATGAGAACACCTTTTATTAATACCAAGAATGAATGGTTGACATCACTAGGATAAGTAAATATGACAGAGATCTTAAAAAATGTGATACACACAAGACAGGAAAAGAAAGAGTGATAGATAAAAACAACACATCATATAAGTAGTGAGTTCGAATAAATGTATGAGGGCAGCTGGGGGGGGGGGGGAGAAATAACAAAAAATATGATTCAGTATGTCATGCAAAAAATGAACTTTTGAAGATACAGGAGCCTCAACTTTTTGAATAAACATGACACAGAATAAGATACACAGAGCCAATACTCTTACCGGCTTTGTTAATTTTTGCCCGGTGCTTCATCCACCCCATATTCATTGACTACTGAATTTTAAATGCCATGACTGTTATTCCGTTCGGGAGACTCATGGGCATTACCTTGCTCATTCGTTGAGTCTGACAGTATTACATTAGCCCACTTTTCACAGAACACTGACTGCAGTAACTTTCAAGCTGAACTAAGTAATCTCTTGAAGGATTTCACTGGCTTTTGCAATAGAAATCTCTCTGACAATTGTAAGGAGTTCCGCTACTTGTTTATGATAAGACATATACTGAAGTAGCCTGATTTAAACGGCGGTAGCAGTCACTAATATCGGTTATCGTTTTCTCTATCTTGTTCCTTTTACTCATACCGCTTTGACAATACGTTTTCTTACAAAAATTATACATTTTATTATTATTATTTTATTACTACGAGTACTAATAAGAACAAACATGTCTAAAGAGGATTACGCATAAGACTACTGAAAATGATTATGCAATTTTACTACATTCCACGAGATTCTGGATTTTTTATGCATTATAACTTAGCTTGTAGCTATAGGTTTATCATTAAATTAAAAAATCATCAAAGTAATTCAGTCTCATATTTTAAAAATTAAATTAGTACCAGCATCATCGGTTCGCCGAACCGCATACTAATTGTGCTTCATTTTCGGATGTATATTCGCAAAGTATTGTAAATTCGTCATAACACATCAGAAGTTATAAAAAATTGATTGATTCCTGAAAACATTTTAAAATAATGATGATGCATTATACATGTCCATGAATTGAATCAAACCTCAAATATATAAATTAAGATTGTTAATAGATCGAATTCTTCACAATACATCAATTCAAGTTCGAATCAATTTAAAAACTAAGCATCATATTAACGTATGTAAAACGTTTTCCAATTTTGAAAACTGCTGCCATTCCATCCCCATTAATGCTAATATCACCGGCTTAAGAATTTTTTTGAAACTATCATGTGGATATTGTTTATTTTTTTACTAATTACGATGAGGTGAATTAAAATTTCTGAATTTTTTTTACTATCGACACAAATTTTATCGCTTTCGAATATTAAATTTTATTACATTAAATAAAAATTCAAAATATAACATTTATTTTATCTGTTTAAATGACATATACAAAAACAAAACAGCAAATATACAGAACATTGATGGAACTAATACCATACATACACAAAGTAGAACTGACACCAGGAAATTGTTTTTGGAGAATTTCGTGTTCTTTCCCCGGTGTGACTCACGTGAGCTTCCAACTTAATTCCTTTATCATACATGTATTCCACTTACCTTGTTAATATATTTTTCTCCTAGTAATATATCGTTGGGAACGAACTTCATGTTCATCACTCATGCTCTATGTTTAAGAGAGAAAGTCTGAAGTTGAAATCAAATGAATTTCGAGTGAAATTCTGCATCCCATATTTTCAAAATGCATCATTAGAAATCTAGTATCCGTAATGATTTCTTAAAATGCTACATCCTACGGACCTGATGTATAATGAATATTCCATGCTTGCAACTACCAGAATTAAAAGCTGGGAATAGTGTACAAATTTCGGAATTCAGCCAACCTAAAATACTTAGGCATTAGTTAAGTTTGTTCTTTAACAAATAAAATCAGTTCCAATTTTCTTAAAAAATAAAAAAGGCTATGTCTCAACTAGAAAACATGTAGCAGCCTTGAATGCATATTCGTCTATATATTTACGTACATGTATACTAAAAGAGAGAGTTAATATATGAAAAAGTATTTCTTTGCTGAAATCAGCAAAAAACTTTAGGCTAAAGAAACTAATTTATTTAGCCTGCTATCTATTATCTACATAATCAACTGATATTGAATCCACTGATTTGTTTGTGGCATTCTTAATGCAACTCCATTACTTTTTGTCCCTAATTTCGCTAAAATATATCCATAAATCATCATTAAATCTCTAATATAAAGACTTCTTCAGTATAAAAGAAAAGGGTGATAAAAATGCGTGAATGTCAAAATAAGAACATTAGGAATAGGGTTTGAAATTTGTGAGCTGAAGAATTAAATTGGATAAATCAACTTGATGAATAAATGGTGTCAGCAGTACTCGATCCGGGCTGGATCAGAAAATGAGAAAGGCTCTGTTCATTTCCATTCATGAACTGATCAAACAACATAAGCGACTTACCCTTTGAGATAAAATGAAAAACTGATTTTTCTCAATTTTAATTATAAGTAGCGATAGCAAATTCAAGAAAATCAGACTCTGTGGACGACACTCAAGACCTAAATGTTTTTATATAATTGTATCGCCCAAACAAGGCATTATCCTGCCACTGTTTTGCAGACGGTTACATAAGAGAAACCTTCTGTAGAGCGACAGAATAAAGGGGTTGTCAGCAAGCGGGTAGGAGAAGGATGAGAATACTGCAGAAATGAGATGTGAGCATGAAAGAGAGTATGCAAGTTAGTGAGATTGATTATGACTTTTGACTTTAAATTTAAATTCTTGGAGATTGTGGCTGTCTGGGAAGTAAGTAAATTGAAGGGAATTTTACTGGCGGGAAGGGCAATAAAAGAAGCTGGTAGAGTAGACTTTGCGTTTCCATCTTATTGGTTTCAGAATAAAAGCTGGGACCTTGTTGCTAAACGTGTGGCACGAATAAATTTGTATATAGGGGCACCGATGAACTAAGTTCATCAGAGTAGAAGCCGTGAAGTTCTTGTAGAAGAGACAGAGGGAAGCCACACTTCGCCGGTGAGAAAGTGACTGTATCCGAGCTGCTAAGTCGGTATCGATCACAGTGCAGATTCATCGTTGAATTTTTGTCAAGGACAGCTAGGTGGATAGCACGAGCACCCCATTAGATATGGCAGCAGTATTTAATGCACGGGCAGAAATGTAGATTTGTATATTTGCAGGATTATTTCAGCCGAGTAAAAATTTTCTGTCCCTGCAGAGGGAACCGACGTTCTTAGCAGCGGATTTAGTTATGGATTATATGTAGACATTGCACTTCAGGTCGCTTGTGAGAGATAATCCGAGGAGGCGCAGTGTTTTACTTTGAGGGAAACTATTCTGATCGATGCAAATAGGTGGGGACAGGAGAGAATGTTTGGGAGTATTAATAGATAGCAACTTCGTTTTAGATGCATTAAAATTCTCGGGCCATTTCTTACTCTAGTTCATCGCGGATTGGAGTTTGTTTTCAAGCTCGACGACGATATTGCTTTGTCAGCCTCGGAAGATTTTTTATCGATGTTAGAATAAACTGTAGTGTCGTCAGCGTACATCGCTACTTGGAATCTTATTACATCAGGGAGTACGATAATGTAGATAAGGAAAAGTGTAGACCATAAAATAGAACGTTGAGGGACACCCGCGTTCGTGTGATAGTACTGTGTGACGTTTCCGTTCAATACTACATTAATGGTGCAATTAGAAAGAAATGACTGGATTAAGTCGAACTTATTTACATTAGATTATTCCAAAATATACTCCTTGGAAAATACAATTTCAACCAACGCAGTTTTCTCTATAATAATCAACTTACTTCTCACTTTCTTTCTATTTGTATTTACACATTCGTCATGGTATTACAAATTATTTTGGTAGTTTAGTGTATCAAATATGCATGCCTCCCTTCTGTATAGTATAAACAATAGCTCTTTAATTTCAAACGTTTATTCTTCTTGATAATGATGTTGGCTTGTGTGCCAAAATTGTCACCTCCTTTTTTATCAGATACATACACTTCCAAAGGTTATTGAGAAATGAACTATTTCTCACCAAACGTTTTAGGCATAATATTAATCTTTTCTTCAAAAAGTCTTTTTCCGTTTCTTTCGGCAGTCAATAATTGCTTTATCATTTAATATTTTGTTTAACCTATAGTCTCGATAAATGTATTGATATTTATCGCGTAGCTAGTCGCTGCATTCTTCTCAGTAAACTTGTTCGTAACTTCAAATTTTGTAAAAAACGTAATTCTATCATATGAAGTTTATGCAAATTCAGCTATGGCATTTGGGAGTGAAGGAACTTATAGAATTTTCCGTTTTTTCTCGATTATTTGAATTTTGTTGTTGTATTCTTTTCTACAGTTCTAACAACTGCTGATGTTGCTGCTCTTGTATTTTCAACATTTGAGGCAATACTTACTTCATATGTAACTATGTTTTCGTTTTTTATAATTACACAACGCATAGAAAAATACAGCAACGTGGTTTTAATTTAACTTGATCTTTATTTAGCCTGAATTACACTTATGTGCCTCTAACAAAAATTAGAATTTCTAGACAGAATGATAAATTTCTTATTTTGGTTTATAATTACTTGTTAAAAAGTACAATACTTACACTTACCATGAAAATAATGTGTCGAGTAAAAGACCTGCCCTCTTGTCATACATATAAGTCTATGTGGGCGCTTGTGTTTGTGCGTGTTTAACTGTCAAAGATTAGAAAAAAATGTGACGTTCTTTGGAGGATTTTTTTTTTATAAGCGTTTCACCCCGAGCAAGGCATTTCACTGCCACTACTGCGCAGGGTCTACATAGAGTGGAGGAAGGGTGGTTATATATAGAAAATGTCAGAGGGTGGGTGATAGGCGGGTAAGGATACCGAGAATGAGGGTTGGGTTGATGAGAGTGTTCTGAGATTTCATCTTCCCAAATCTGTAATACCAGATTGAATTAAGCATTTCCAAAACAAAATAGAATTACTTGAATCTAGAAATGAAATAATTCCATTTTTTTTCTACTTTAAAAAAATATTCTTCTGGCTGTTTGGCCGTTGCGATTGTGTAGATCTATTCTTATTACACCAAATAGATCTTACTGGGTCGAGCTGGGTCAACCAAGAAAAAAAATTGAGAGATCAGGCACTCATCCGAACGATGCAACCAGGTTCGCCAGATCTCACTTGTCTTAATTTTCTTTTATCCGCAAAGGAGGCGCTTGTTTTCAGCTGTGGGGGCTTCTTCATGATGCGGAGTTGATCACCAAAATTAAATAAAGGTGAATGGCCTTCTCAAACTATATTTGCATCACAGCCATCTCCGTTAACAGGGTAGGGAAAGAGAATCTTGAGAAAAGATAACGTCGCCGAAGCGAGCGGGTGGCAACAACAATGACGTCTTTATTTCTAAATGATTCAGAATTTTAATTAGTTTGATGCGTGCATCTTAATGCAGTCTGAAAAATTAGTGAGATTGTTTGTTCACTTGAAAAGTCCCAAGTGAACAGGTCCACTCGTAAACAATTTGTACTGAATTCGTTCTTTAATCATCAAGGATATTTTCTTCGTTTTCTCCTCTCCATATCTAGAGTTAACAACACTTGATGTTTTTTTTATGATTTTTATTAGGAATCTATTATTGCTCGCCGCATTACCACTGAGTTTGACACTGCTCTGGCTAACACAAAAGTTGAAGTGTAATTACTGTCAACAATTACAAGAACTTCAGGTACAATTCCTTGTACTCGTAGCTGATTCTTGTTGAATTGTAAAAGGATTCTTTGATTTAATCTACATCATGTACAATTGGCTCTATAAAGAAAGATAACAGCCACCAACACTTGATTAAGGTTAGCACACGAGCTTTTTATAAACCAATGCTTCCAAAATTAATTTTTTGTTCTGTTTTCATTCTCATCATGACCAAATATAAAAAAAAATTGTTAGAAGATGTATTTTCAATTAGTCAAGGATTACTAACTTTCGTTGTGACAAATGTAGTCTTTTCAACTCAGACGTTAATGTAAATCATATCATTTATTTTTCTGTGCAATTAATATTATATACAAATTCCACTTATTATGGTTACAATTTGTGTAAATTTCTTATTAAAAAATTGTGGTGAACAAATTTTCTCGGGTTATATGTACAGCTACTAATAGAAAAATCATGACTTGAGTGTTATAAAGAAGAAAACGAAACGAAAAATGGAACTGAACTATTCATCCCATTATTTAAGTTTTCGATTTTTTTAATAGTTATGGGGCGATTGTGAAGATCAATATTTCATGAATATAAATACTTTTTTAAAAATCAGAACTGTCACCTTATGTTGATAAACATTAGTATGAAAATGATAGAACATTAAAAATAAATATGGTTAGATTTTCCTATAAGAAATATAATGAGTTTATATTTCAGCTCAGGTGTCAATATAAACAAAAGAAACCAGATATTAATTATGAATTCAGACAATAACATTGATCTTATTCCTTAGAAACTGAGATTCTGAAATAAAGGTAGATAATGAAATAAATTCTGGAGAAGTGAAAACAATTGCTGTCATTCACCTGGAAGCATGACTCGTCCGACATATACTCGAGATTTTGATTGGAAGTCTGAAATATTCGTAAATATAGCAAAAATACACACGACTCCGGTTGCCTACGACGTCAACACCAAATTAATTTTACCCAGACTAAGGCCATTAATTGTAAACATTTCCTGCATTATATTTATTCACATCTCAGCACCGTAGGCATCTATGGTCGGTCAATGTGAATGAAATAGTAAATAGGATTATTCGGATCCCCGGTCTACATCCACTCATATAATTACTACACCGGTGACGATGAAAGTTTTTTCTTGATCTATTTGAATAACACTACACCACATATATATTTTTCTGTTATAAATTCTGTGTAACCTTTTGAAATTTCTCGTTTCATTTTTTTCAATTTTTTCCCCGCTTTTGACAGCTGGATATTACCCGCCTACTGATGGACATAAAATTAAATTTTTATTCATGTTAGCATTATTTCTTCATTCGAACAAATATGAATTCTCCTTCTGGTTATCCTCTTTGGACATTATCCTTTTTTTTTCTATATTCTTATTTTTCTTAGCTTTTCATTTTTATTCTCTTGTATTTTAGCGTTCTCGATTTTTTCTTACCTTTGGCGTTCTATTATTCATCATTTTCTTTGCACTGATTAGTCTTCCTGACTTTCAATTTTCAGCATTATTTAGTTCTTTTATTATTCTAAGTCATCATTTTAGTTACTTCTTTTTTTATGCACTACTGTTTTATTTCTCTGTCCTTCCGTTTCTTTTCTCTGGCATTCTAGATTATCCGAACCTCTCCTTTTAGTTTGCACTGATCAAGCTTATCCTCTTTATTCTCTTTTTTCATATACTTTCTTTGTTACTTTCTTTGACATTTGCTATAGTTTTATCTTTCATCCAGAAATAAACATATTCTTCTTTTTTTCTTTTTTCTAGATATTTTATTTTGAATTTTATTATTTTATTTTCCATTTCTAAGTTCTCTTTTTTATTCTATTTATTTTTATCCTTTCGTCTCAACTGCCATTTTCTTTCCAATGGCATACTCAGTTATCACGATTTTATGCATTTTATTTTCTGAATTTTCTCTTCAATTTTTTAAAATTTTATTTGTTTCTCGCATTATATTTACTCTTAATTTTATTTCTTCTCACATGTGTCCTTCTTCCTCCTTAACTATCTCTGACTTTTTCTTGTTTCCGTTTTCATTTTTCCTAACAAGTCTTTACTTCTTCTTTTACTTCTTTCTCTTTTTTACCCATCCTTTTCTCTCATCCAATTTCTGTAATTTCCTATAGCACTGTGGGCATTTTTCTTGCTCAGTAGCACTGCTGTGCGCTAAATCCTTATTTTATTTGCTATTCTCTACAAGAATTTTTCCACATTAATTTCAATTGTATGTTTAAACAGTGCGTGTGACAAGGAACTGTTTTTAATGACACATGAGAAGGAATCAGAGATCCTTTTCTTCATATATTGTTTTGAATCCATATTTTATCTAAGTTTATTTTTAAGCTGATAACCTCGAGCAATTGCTTTACTCCTTACTGTTTCATTGGAAAATAAGCTCAGAAAAAATATAAATAGCGTAGAATTTTATCGAAACTATATTTTTTCCATCCAGATCATTTTAAGCAAATGAGATAATGAAGTGCTTTTAACCATCATCGCAATAAAATAGTTTGTTTTTAAAATATTTATTTGCTTGTCACTAATATTTTTATATGATGTTTTTTTAAATTTATTTCGTAGGAGGATTGAGAATATTTCAACGCTCGGTCTTTCGTTCTATTTTATTCTTTTAATGTTCCTAGAGGTTTAAAAATTCAATTTCACTGCAATATTTCTTCTCTTAATACCCTAATAAGATTTCGCAGGAAGTGGTGTATTCGTGATTTGTTGTGCTAGTAGGAAACTTCCATGGGCATCAGTAGAATAGAATCATATCAATATTAGGTTTGAAAAATCTCAATAAAATTTGGTAGAATACATTATAGATCTTCATAAAACGCAATCATTTTAAAAGAGAGGATTTGATTTCTTGTATAAAAATCGTATAATATAGTTTTGATAATATGAGCTTTGCCTCATAATTTACATTCAAATTTTGAACGCTTCAAATATTTATAAATAGGGGAATTATTCCAATTAATTTAGATAATAGGAAATATTATGCCTTTCCTTTTGGATATCTAAGATTGCAGTTCATTATATCCAGCGGAACACATGGCACAGTCGATAAAAGCGATGACTTGGCTGAAAAATTTTTGGATTTTGAAATTGAAGTAGACACTGAGAGATATATAATCTTAGAAATAAAAATATATTTAACAAATTTGGAGGCGTTTACCTGACAACAAATTAATGTGAAATATTAAAAAACCATCATTGTACCTCAACATAGTATCCTCTAACAAATGTCCTCCGCCTGATTTTTACAAAATAAACCCAGCGAAACAATTCAAATTTCTCACATGATGACTAATGGTTTCGAGTACCAGGATTAATTTCTCCAACAGATAAAAATACATACGATTGTGTTCCGGGAAATGTGCACGTAATGTAACCGGTCATTTATTAACTATACATTTTGAAAGGTAGATATAAACCTGTGCATCGCAAATACTGTGTGTAAAATATGCTGGCCGCCTACACGCTTCTTCGTATTGTCAATTGTACATCCTCTATCAAGTCTGGAAGTCATTTCAAAATAAATTCCCTGTAGATATATCTTGTAAGACCTATTGGTATAGCATATTGACTGATCACATAGACATCTACCATTCCAGCCCAGATTTAATCGTAAAATGTTGCTGGTTTTTAATGGACTTTCTTATATGCACACAAATGTTTATTGTGTAAAGTTACATCTCTTCCAAATGTTTCCTGTTATGTAGTTGGTGCAATAAACCATTGTGACACTATAGAGGGTGAAATATCTACACACTTTGTAAAGATAGAGGTAGATTAGTTGCATATAAAGTACACTCATAGCGGCAAAATAAAATGTACGACATGTTAAGGCAAACGGAAGTGTGCCGATACCACGATCTTTTACGACAGACTGTATCTGTAGAATGTTTACTTGGTGGTCAGGCGTATATGGGTTTATGGTCTCCTTGGATCCATACTTTTGGTGTCACGTATCCTGTTTCAACAACGCAATTATAAAATGCAGCAAATGTTAGAAGGCTCGAATGACTTCAGTCTGTTAACGCAATCTGATAAAACATGGAATCACGCCTTATTTACCATTAACGCGGCCTTTGTAAAAATCATAACTGTCTGAATATAGTGCCATTTTTAAACGGAAGACTTATCAGTTAAATCAATACAATGCACGTCCAATGTTGAATCCGACCAACCACACAAATACTCGAATGAAAGACATAAGCTTTTCACTAGAGAAGCACACTGCAAACATTATCTGAAGATGATATCTCTAAAAATGAATAGACAATTATAAGTTTTGGCAATAATGTTACTGTGGCGAACCCACGTTAAATTTTTGAAAAGTAATTTTTATACAACACACACACACACACACACACACACACACACACACACATATATATATATATATATATATATATGTATATATGTTGATTTATTGATTGATTGATTGTTCTCTGAAGCTGAAACAGACCGCTACTCGAGATGCATGCACTATGAAAAATCATCTGATCAACGGGAAGCCAGATTACACAACTAACCCAACTTAAAATCCCTGATGAGTGTAAGATGCTAAAACACAGCGGTGTTAGCATCATGCAATCTGATACAGGGCGATAGTCAAATTTGGCTAATTTTAAAAATAGCCATAGATTTTCCAAGTTAGGACGGAAAACATGTTTTCACGAGAACATGATTAATTCTAGTGTAAAAAATGTTCACTTAACGTCAGAATAATTAAAGCCTCTGATAAGTAAGCATGCTGTATAGGCAACAATAGACACCAAGAATAAAACTTTGCTCAACCAAATCAAGACACTCGATTCCCATATATACAGTATATGTAAACTTAAATATATTAAATTACATATACATTACGAGATTTAGAAACATTCGATGGCACATCAAAAAAGAAAATGTGCTCAATACCACTCATCTAGGTTTTAAATGATTCTTAGATGTTTAACCAGGCATTTCAGGGAACGGCTGTTTGCACATAGCATATGAAACTCTAGTTGCGGCAGTTTTTGTTTCGGAAGAGACCAGAATATTAATTATATTCATCAATACGGTCTTGCGTGGTATTAAGCCATTAGTAATTTCTTACTAAATTCTCTTTCTCTGTTTCACTCGCGCTCTCTCTCTCTCTCTCTCTCACACACACACACACACACACACACACACACACACACACACACACACACACATATATATATATATATACATGTGTGTGTGTGTGTGTGTGTGTATATATATATATATATATATATATATATCAGTAAAAAATCATAAATCATCTCAAAACGTACACACAGGAGCAAATGTTTAATAAAATATTTGAAATTCGAAAACGGAAATAAAGAAATAATAAAATAAAAATCAAATAATTCAATAAATAATTAAGCAAAATTCAAGTAAATTTAATAGACACCTATAACTACTTAAACCATAAGCAATTTAAAACCCAGAACGCACTTACTTGATAAAGCCAACTTGAAAATAACCAATAACCAATAATAAAATAATAAATAATAAAATAGTCCCAAACCTGCATTCGAAACCACAATCATTCACACTCAATAGGCCCGGAATGATTTTAAAAGTAACCGTTGCGAAAAAAGCTTTCAACACGAAATTCATAGCGACTGAGGAAGCCGGAACCATATAACGTCCGAAACGTCTTAAACGTGGCAATAAATTTGAGGTTAATAGCCTGAACAATGTAAATAGTGTTTAAACGTTACTGCCCACCAAACAAAACCGTTAAAATAATACAAAAGCTTCCATGCAATACCTCAGTTACCAGTACATATAAGTAGATAAATAAAATGCAGACCATACTGCCTGACGATTGGGTTTGACAAAAAAGAGTATATCGCTTCTGGGATTTGATTTTAATGTCCATTTATGCATAGATTTCAAGACTCCTGCAATGACATTCATTTTAGAATTTCGTTTCCCTTCTGAATATACAAACATCCAAAAATTCTGCTTAACAATGACACGAAAGAGGAAGATATCATGAAATTTCGTTGCCTGCGAGTTTAAAAAATAGAAAGAAATTCAATTTGTATGTTTACGAAATCATTGACTTAATAGCTCTGTTGTATGCTAATGACTATATGTTTGGTTATGTATGTAATTATATGTCATTTCTTGTAGGAAAACTTTAGAGAAGCGTTGAAAGTATTTCGAGAACTCTGAATTTTGTCTCATTCAATTAATCCTACGTTTATATATTAAAAGAAAAATCTCTCTCATAATTGCACATAGCAGTCGGTTCAACCATGTAAGAGTAAATTTGTCGTTACCCGGGGGTATAATTATCAGGATACATCAGGAATTTACTGAGAGAGTGCCAACAATTTTACTGAGGTAATCGGATGTTAAGCCTAAAGTATATAAGAGAAGAATTCAAACGCTTCCACCAAAATTCATATTTCTATGTATTATTATTTTGGATGACAGAAAAATTACTTTAATTCTTGCTAATATCGAGGGTTTTTTACATTTATCTAATAATTTCCATCGATAATCTATACGTTACCAACGGTAAGGAAATACATGAAATCATTATCTTTTTTCCTTTTAGCAAAATTCAAAATATAACAGTGGTAAATAAATCAGATTGACATAATTAAAATTCAGGAATTTAAAAACCTTTTGATTCGTCTATTAATTTGGCTATTAACAAAAGTTAAAAGCTGTACAGCGAAAGGATTCTATCATCTGTCACATTTTTCAGAGTAAATCGTTATTTGATCATACATGCTTTGACTAGGAACGATTTATAATCAATCAAGTTTCTATCAGTCTTTCAACATCATTTTATTCACGCTCAGATTACTTCAGAAAACTTAACTACATATAAGCGAAAATTAATTAAAAAAAAGTAAATAAAATATGACGTCTCACTACTTAAACATGGTGTATCGACTAGATTATTAATGTTCTTCTCTATTCCATATATATATATATATATATATATATATATATATATATATTAATAAAACTAATCACAAGAACATATCACCAAAAACACAAACGAAAATCTCAGTAAATTTTTGGAAATATTATCAATAGATCTTATAATATTCAAGAGCCTATTTAAGAAATATCAGAGAACTTCTAAACACATATGAAGTTGTTTTCGTAAAATCGTTTGTCTTAAATTCTGGAAATGTGTCTTATTCTTTTTAAATTTAACGTGTATAGTGTCTATATACATATATATATATATATATATATATATATATATATATATATATATAGGTAGGTAAATATATATATATATATATATAGACAATCGCATCTACCTCCCATTAGCATGGGACAGGCTAGCCTCCCAGAGAGTAAAATACTACGCCTACTTGGCCTTACACTCTCGGCGGACCTCAAATGGAATGACTATATTGAATCCATTGCCAAATCTGCTGCTATGAAAGTGGGCTCCCTGTGCAGGGTCCGGAAATTTTTCCCACCTGAAACTATTCTGCACATTTACAAATCTACCATCCGCCCGTGTATTGAATATTGCTGCCATATCTGGTCGGGTGCCTCTGCTGCTCTCCTTGGGCTTCTTGACAAAATACAAAGGAGGATCTGTAACGTGGTTGATACTGACTTGGCAGACCGGCTGCAGCCGCTCTCACACCGGCGTGATGTAGCTTCCCTGTGCCTCTTCTACAAGTACTTTCATGGCTTCTGCTCCGATGAGCTTAGATCACTGGTGCCGCCTAAGCACGAATTTACACGAGATACTAGATTAGCAACTAGGTCCCACCCTTTTACAGTTAAACAAATAAGATGTAACCGTAAATTCTACTCCAACAACTTCTTTTCTCGCGCTTCCCGCCTGTGGAACTCCCTTCCACAAGTCTGCTTTCCCGACAGTTACAATCTCCAGGTGTTTAAATGTAGGGTCAATAGACACCTACTATCACACTAACTCCCAAATATTCTCACAACACTCTCATCTACCCAACCCTCATTCTCGGTATCCTCACCCTCCTTTCACCCACCCTCTGTTATTTCCTATATTTAATCAGCCTTTCTCCACTCTACGTAGCCCCCTGCATAGTAGTGGCAGTGACATGCCTTGCTCGGGGTGAAACGCTTATATAAAAAAATATATGTATATATATAGATATAGATATAGATATTATAACTATAGACATCTATGTGTGTATGTATGTATATATGTTTTTCCGCATATATAATTATTTTGTTATTTATTTGTTAACAGACAATTTTTTTGTTCTTTTTCATGATAATCTGTTTTTTTATATTTTGTAAATTTTCCATTATTTTATTTTTTACTTTTACTTTGATACTTTGATTTTATGAGGTCTTTCAAAAAAATTATTCAATTTATTACATTTATATATTTTCGACTTCTTTTTTGTTACAAACTGTATTGGATAGTTGACAAAACGAATTCATTAGAAGTGAAAATCTTGAACGCATAACATTTTCACTACTCCATAATAAACTCAATTCTTCCATTTTCACCGTATTTGACACATCTATTACGTCAAAGTTTGCAGACAATTGGGAAATCCGAATGCAAGTAATGATTTCGTGTACTTCAGACTTACTCAACACATGCAACACGTGTTGACATACATGGATGAATACGGAAAGCAAGACCAAGTGTTTATTTTGAAAGTTTGACATGTTGCTTTCAGCCGACATTTTGCAACTTAGATTTATTTCATTTATTTTTAAGTCGCCTTCCCGCTTCTTGCATTCTCTTGAGTACTTTTTGTTTGCAAACACTGTTTTTCAAGACAAAGCATATATGATTTTCTGGAAACAATGAGATTCTACCTAAGATTATTCTCCGGACCAAACTTTGCCACATATTGGACGTAATTGAAAGTGCTTTCTTCATCTATCAAGAAATTATATGTATTAGCAATATAATTAGACCTATCGTGATAATAGATTGTATTATTATTTATATATTTTTTTAACGAAGTATGTTAAAATAAGTTTGTCTTGCTTTTTTAAGTCAGCTGGAATGTAGAGATGAGTGTTTGGCGGATTTATGTGAATTTTATGTTTATTTTTGTTTTTGATCTCAAAGTAATGAACCGATATTTTTCAGTTTTCTTCAGAAATTACAATTATAAATAATACAGTCAAATATAAAGTGGAAAGTTTTATTTCTTTATAGGTGTAATTTTTACAGTATGCTATGAAACTTTGTCACGAGTTTCATAATTTTTATATTGTTGCAGTAGAGAGAAAATTAAAATATGCATATAGAATATGACAGATTCTGTGTCGTATCGCTTAAGAAAATTTGTGGCTTTTGCTCTCCACAAATTTTACCAATTTAGTGCTTACAAGATGAATTTGTGTAATTTTTACGTATTTCCTGTTTCATGTTTAATTTTTCATCGTTCACAGACTTATTAATGCTGTAGTGTTTTTCCACTTATGCTGTCTCTATTCTGTTTTTAAGGGTCAAATTGTCTAGGCTAATATACACTATTATTTGCCTCAAAATACTTTGCAATGTAGATAATATAAAAAAACAAATATCTAAAAAGATTCTAAACGCTGTCTTATGTTTGGTTAGAGAAAAGTCTAAACAGTCGTATATAAATCACCTTCTCAACTTTCGTGAGGTGGCATTTCTAGAAATATCTTTCTGGTAAATGCACGGATAAGCTTTTTGAAATTACATGGACTTTCTTTATTTTATGCACTATGCAAGAGTGGCGTCTAGATTACATGAAATTACGCTCGAGATGAATAGATATAGCCGTAAGTTCAATCCTGACAATTTCTTTTCTCACACTTCTCGCTTGTTGGACATCCTTCCGGCCCTATGGTTACCTGCCAACTTACATCTGCAAAAGTTTTGATGCAGTTTTAACCACTCTCCTACTCTCATTTTTATTACTCTACTATTTTCCTTTTTCCGCTCATTATTAATGTTTCCGGCTTTTATTCGTACAAAACCAGCAACTCTTTTTTTAATTAGTGCCTTGAATGTGGTGATACCGATTGGAATATATATATATATATATATATATATATATATATATATATATATATAACCACACTCCTGATAAAGACAATGCGAAAATTGATGACTATGTGCCCTGTTGCATGCCGTGTAAATACATTAATGAGTAGTTGCTGAATGCAATCAAACATATATCTCCAAGTTTTCCGACACAGAGCTTACGTTTAGGCAAAGATTTTTTCAATCTTTGTTTGTATTGAAATTTATACTTGCACTTTTTATTTTATACTAATAACGAAAAAGGTTTCTAAAATGTTAAAATTTAGTCGGATTTATATAGAATGTGAAAAGCGCCCCAGAAAACAATTTTGTACATATTTAAGTGTTTTTCATCAAAACAACAAAACATTTTGAGAGGTTTAGAAATATTTAAACTTATAAAAACATCTTCAAATATACAGTTATTTTTGCGTTGTTTTCGGGCGATTATATTATTGTAAATGTGATTCAGTCTATTAAATATATTTTTGATTAAATGTCTATGAGGATGGATAGACAAAGACTAAATTTTAGTTTAATCCATCTGATATTCTTTGCATTAACACGAGTGCAAAAATATAGGACTTGGCGCTTTTTAATATTCGTTGAATTTGAAATGATTGACATGATCGTTTAAATCATATTGTTTTCTCAATTTCTAGGAGATATTAAAATAAATATCTCTTTTTTCTTGTTGCATCAGCAATTAACACTCTACGAAATTATAATTTTATTAACTTTAATGAATCACACAACCGGAGAGGGAGAGATAGAAAGATATATACACAGAGGACATAAGATGAGGTAACAAGAAAAAATACAACGTTAGTACTATTTTTCCAAATTAATATACGGACGTTTTTAGCAGCGGCAAAAGATGCAAACTATAAAATTGAAAAGCATGAATACCATAAAGCAATATAACGGAGGTAGATAAGACTGTAATTTTGTGCGTGAATGAGAATTTACTAATCGCCCAACAAATGTGTGACCAGGTTTTGAGTAAGTGAAAATTATTCATGGCCGTGTGTAGGCATAACCATAGATAATTAATTACAAATTATTATATCTGATGATAGTAAATATTTATCACTAGAGAATAATATAAGTCGGATTGTAGGTATTGTTTTCATATTTAATCCAAATGTTGATAGTGATAACACAGTAAAATCCGAATTGAGATATTGAGGTAGCAAATTGATAATATTGTATTAACAATATTATTGTTATTGTTATAAAAAATACACACTCACCATCACTAATATATATATATATATATATAAATCAGTTTCACTGATTTTAAAATACCTTGAATTAATGCGCTTGAAGTTGCCTGATGTATAAATAACAAGGAAAATATGGACAAAATGTTTGAAAACATAACACATAATGATATAACTATACTTAGTGGATAAGTACTTCTTCAAATTGTTTTTAGTTCATTCTGTCTTTCCGAATTTCCGTCAGATATTCCTGAACGGAAATATCCAAAAGAAGGACGGGCACATGAATCATAAATTTCAAGTACGAATTTAAAATATTTACAAATGGCACATTTACGAAACATCACTTCTGAAAACAAATTACCTCGTTCGACAATAAATTGTTAATGTCATTATTTGACATATCTTTAACATGTTCTGGCACCGAAATCCGTAAAATATACGATTACGCTGGATCACTACTTGTGATCAAATATTATCATTAGTCCTAACGAAGTAATAATCGTTATTTTTAAGATAATTTTATTTTGTTTCCTTTGTTTCATTCTGTCTTCTTTTACATTCTCGCTTTGTTTCTCTCATCAGTCGACCAACTGAGCAACAGTTACATGTCTTGAGTGGAATTAAACCTTAATTACAAAGATTCTCCAGATAGCAATCAAACATTCTGATAAGACTGGAAATTATAAAACTTTCTAGAACTCATCTGGTTTATCTTTCTACTCATCAAAATATACCCATTAAATTTAAAGTCACTAGTTTTTGGTTTGAATGTTATTAGCTCAATCTCTACCCTGCTTTCTGCATCTTATTTACATATATTCTCTTCAACGAAACGATATCAATTCGGGCGTTAGACAGATTTCTATTTTATTATAATAGTTACAAGAACTCTTTGAAAACATGGCAACAAAAATATGTAATTATTGTCTATTGATAGTTACATTTTAGCAACATGATTTTTTTCTTCGGTAATATTTGGTGAAATCTGTTTCAGGGAATACATTCGCAATTCTAATTCACAGAGTTTCAGCTATTGAAATGGCAACACTAGAGCTGTTCCATCCAATATTTTTCTTCTTGGGCATAAATACAAAATAATGTCTGGTCGTTTGCTTCTGCTGAGTTCTCAACAAAATTTAATGGAGAAGCAGCTATGTAATAAATACCAATTTGGCAGCCGAAATTCAGTTAATTTCTCACCGACGTGATGTGGCTACCATCTATCATATCTACAAATATATTCACAGCTTCTGCTTTGACGAGCCCTCGTTCCCTGGTGCCTCGACCACATGGATTTACATGATCCACTAGACTGGTAAAGAGATCCTACCTTTTTGTCATCAAATAGTCAAATGCAACCGTCACTTTTACTCACATAGTTACTTTTCTCTCTTCCGATTACTTGCTTCCCTGATAGCTATAATCTCCAGAATTTTAAATGCAGCGTCTATTGCCCTCTTATATCTCAGTTATGCACAGCTTTCTCTTATGATTTCTTTGACATTTTTGCTGTAACCCCCTCTGCACCAGTTGCTTCTTTTTTTCCTTGAAATGACAAGCTTTTTTAAAAAAAAACAAGAATTAGTAACTACCGTTTAATAAACTAAAAATCCCATAAAGTGAAGGTAAATGAGATGTTTTTAATATATTTTGAACAAACCGCGACTATTTGTGTATCAATCAGAAACATGGTGTTAACAGTTATACTCCCCTCCAAATTTACAAATTACAGATGTTTTATTTTTAGAAATGTTCACTAATTGAAAGACCCAAATTTGTTGTATTAGATAATTGGCATGGACTGAATAGGAAACTTCATAGAACACAAAAAATATAAAGATGTTCTCGTACAGACTGCACTAAATGTTAGATATTTATTGTTCAAAAAAGCTTGGGATTAGGAAATTTATTTATTAAATGTAAAAACAATGATTTCTTCGGTGTTACCTATAATCATTTATGTACTATGAATTTTCAATCTGAATTTTGTTTTAAGTAAATATTAAATTATTTAAGTTCTTGTAATGAAAACGGAATTACAAAACAAATAACAGCCAACAGTAACACGCAATTTATGCCCTGACTATTGTTTGATCATTTCCCCACCCAAACAAGGCAGAAATTTTACTTATATATAAAACACTTAGAAGGAGTTAATATGGCCGTAAAGCATGGGAATAGATAAAATTGAGGAACGGGACAAAGATGAAAATATTTTATTAATATTGCGATTGACATTGGATTGAAAATTTTGGACTTAATAGTTATCGGAGAAGCAATCCGACGAAAGTGTGTCGCTTTAAGAAGTGCGATAATGAAACTCTCGGATTTGAAGTGGCAGTTGCATGTCCCTATTTCAACAGTAAATGTTTGGAAATTAGATATCAGTGTAGTAGCTATCTGAAAATTATTTTGACTGTAAACTAAATAAAAAAGCATTTCATATTAATTATCATGAAAATATTTGTAGAAAAGAAATAAGAAAGTTACGTCACGTCAGTGAAAAAAATGACTGAAATCGAGATGCATGGTCAGGATCGATTATATTGCAGATCCGTCTTCGGATATACATCAGTAGCACTAAATCACATATGGCGACAGTATTCGATGCGCAGAAAAATCAAAGGTTTTTCAATGTAGAAAAAAGTATATTTCTGGTATAGAATATTGACACCAATTTCCTTTTAGTAGATGCAGCTCTGAATTCAACAACATTCATAACAGGCTATTCAAATTTGATCGAGAGGAAAGAATGAAAAGACATATGAGAGACGCTATTTAGTTTCAGTGTTAAAAAGAAAGAAATATGAAAAAGATAGTGGAGCCTGTAATGAAATCAGTTTTAACGCTTACTTCAGTGAAATGAAACTTCTTGTAATTATCAGAAATTTTAATTTTTAGCATCTTTCTAAAGAATGATGTTCATTCATATATATCTAGTCCCGGGTATGATAGTTGTCTACATGCGACAGCAGGGCATCTGAAACAATATCAAATATATAATTTCCACACAAAAATTTTTACATAAAAGTGAATTACCTAGTAGCTACTTACACTAAAATTACCAACAATAGTTATTGCTACAACATATTTCCTTAAAGGTATAATATTTGTTCAAAATATTAAGATTTCGGCAGAAATAACCCATACAAATGCATATTCTTCTTCTATGTGCCTTGTCCTTTAAGGACGTAGGCGATAATGGCTTTCCACGTTTCCATATCCCTGGTGGCTCTGAGCATGCTTTCTCCCGTTACACCATGCAACCCTCGCCCCATCATCCACCTGATTAGATCCTTCAAATATGTTATCCGTAGCTTTCCCCTGTCTTTTTCCCTCTATCTGTCCTGTTATTATCAGGTTCTCCAAGCCCTCCTTTTTCTTTGCATGTCCCAGGAACTTCAGCTGTCTCTTCTTGATGATCAATATTAATTTCCTTTTTGTTAATTCTACAGAAAATAAACCATCTATTAAAATCATCGTTATGCTTATATGTATAAAAAAAGAGAAACTTTACTATTCTAAACAGCATACGTTAAAAAATTCTTTAGCTCCCAAAAGTCATTGAAAATAAGAGAGACAGAGAAATAAATATTAGGAGATTGTGTAAATGTTTGCTGGAACAGAATTAGGAGAGAGACGAACAGTTTCTTATTTAATAGTAACTAAAAATTATGATTCCTCAGACAATTCATATACCAAATCCATAGAATGCTTACTGGTACTTCTCGTTACTGTATATGTTTGTATATATATTTATTCAGCCAGATTGTTTCATCGTCTTAGAAATATACTTTTTGGAGAGGGAATGGCAAACCAGCTGCATCATTTTATAAGAAGATTTTTTAATATCATTACAATCAACGGAGCCTCTTCCAAATCGCAGTTTTGCTAACAAAGGGAATATAATGGCCTGTATTTTTTTTTCATTTGTCAATATTTCCTCATAAATAAATACAAGAAACGAAAACTTTCTTTTTATATATCTGCTTAAAACACAATAAATAAACTATGAGTAACCCTGGAAAAATGGAGTAGTGTACGTCTTAAAACAGAGAGCCCACATTACCTCAATTTTGGCGGCTGTCAAAAGGTATCTGTTCAATAATTCCAAGAAAGAATATCATATTTTGAAAATTTCTATTCGAAAGTAACGACAAAAAAAATTAAACAAATTTTAAGAATATTTGTTGCATCTTTTCAAGACGTGTGTGACCATGGCTCTCCACAATATCTTCTCTTTTATTTTTTTAGACAGGTTTGTTTATTTGCTGTCTCTCTCCTAATTCTGTTCCAGCAAACATTTACACAATCTCCTAATATTTATTTCTCTGTCTCTCTTATTTTCAATGACTTTTGGGAGCTAAAGAATTTTTTAACGTATGCTGTTTAGAATAGTAAAGTTTCTCTTTTTTTATACATATAAATTACAATGTTGTTTCTGTATAACTTACAACATTTTCATTGCTCACATTTTCAATTCATGAAATTGTCAGCATCCTTTTATAGAAATACATTTCCCTAGTTTTTTCTTTCTATGACGATATTCTTCAACATTCTATCCTATAAAATGAGCTGTAACGCGTAACGATTCAATATTCTTTCCTCTTAAATTATGCTATATTACAACATGTGTTTTCACATATTCAGATTCCACCTTAATGTATTTATTAAACTCGGAATTTATATCTACCATAATGTACTTTTTGCGATTAAGTAATTCTGGTTTTTAATATTCTAAATGCCTTCATGGACGTTTTATTAACCTAAATTCTGAAACATGCATTTTGGGTGCAATATTTTTATGGCAGTAGTATATTGATCGTTTTATTGTATCTAACATACATGACCAATATCTTTTTCCTAAGTGCATAAATTCATGCACAATCAGAAGTATTTGTGAAGGTTTCTTCAAATATCAGCATGAGTCGAAGATTGGAGAAAAAATAAGGCTTATTCAGCGTAAATAAACGAACATAATAAAAGATTTCAGCAAAGCAACGTATTATGAAACTGAAAGATATCGGTAAACACAATGAAATATGTATTGAACTCTTATGTAATATCTTTGCTATTATATGGAAGTGAATACCGGGCCATGTCTGTCTAGATAATGAATAGATGAAGCCAATACAAAAGTGGTACTACAGAAATTTATTGTGATTACCATGAACTGAACATGTGAACAAACTATCGATGCTTGACTGAAAATCAAGTAGACTTATGATCAACAGTAGGAAATGAGCATAGAAATGCCTAGATCACATAAAGACAAAATAGAGTTCAGAATATCTTAAACTTATAGGAGATATTTTGGCAAAAGGGATAGAAGAACATTGCACATTGCCTACCTAAAAAGATTATGTATATCGATTGAAGAACAGAGTTAAAATGAGATAAATAAGTAAATTTTTGTGTTTAATTTTATTTTTCTGTTCTGTCAGTTGATACAGCATGTAGGACAAAATATTTATGTCTGATATGTGTAATAAATGTGGACACATGTATATGAATATATTTTCTATTACCCAATTAACTTGTGTTTAATGAAATCGCTTATTTGCGTGATAACAGCATATTTAAGTTAGCGGTGTGGAGCATGGATTTTAGTGAAGTTTAAATTTTGCACTATTCTAGGATTGTGGGCATGCTTGCTTTTCCTATGTTCCAGCCGTTGTGCTATGTTTATTTAAAAACTTGCATTTACTAGCCTGATATTCATGTTTTTGTGTACAACTGGCAAAATTAAATAAGCAATACTGTCAAAACAATTAGTTTCTTTAAAAGAAAACACACACACACTCACGTTTATTATAAATAACATCCAAAATTGCAATATGAACTCCGGTAAAAATGGTTACTGAAGATTAATATCCAAGAAATCCAGTAGTTCCTTAATAACACATGGCCCAGTGGATATCGACATTGGATAGGTCCCGTGACATGACCCAAATTGTTGTTAGGGTACAGAAGTGGTGAAAAAGTTACTTAGAGAAAGATAACTCAAAACTGCTAAATGGGCTTCTCACAAGAAATGAGAATGATATACTATAGTGATCGTAAAAAGTGTACCGTTTGAAAGTCATATCACCTGAAGAAGGCCGGTGGGTCAAATGCCGAAGCGTCGTACAATAGTCAGAATATGTAAATAGAGTAAATATTAAGTCATTTCATAAATATGGAAAATACTTTCAACGACGTCTTCTGCTCTAAGTATCTAATCAAATCTTGTGTTAAAATATATGGAAGGAACTACTTTAGACTGCTCTTCATATATTTAAATTTATGCCGATGTGAGCATTTTAATCATTGCTTTGCAAAACGAAGGAACTCTGTTCGCTTGGCTTAGAACCCACCTGGTCAATTTCGGAGTAAATAATCTAAGATGAATCTTGATTAAAGATAAACACGTGAAAATCGAAATGTAAGCGCTTCAAGATCAGCACACGCTAATCGCAAAATGAAAAACAACAAATAAGTAACAATTACGGCATGAAGCAGAAAGGATGTGAGTTTAGGTCAAGGGCTAATAGAATCAAGTTGGATTCTAGAATAACCCGTCACAAGCAGTCGGTTGGAAAGTAAGTTGCAGTTGGTAAACCTAGGCAGTATGATGGTATGTGAAAGCCGGCTGTCGGATGAGAGTAGTGAGCCCTCTGCCAGAAGTTAGTTTGATGGAAAAAAGAACAATTGGAATTTTCACTGTCGTAAATGAAGATCATGTCTATTGGTTTGATGAGAGAATTAGGAGCGAAAAGGTCCCATATTTACCTCTCGATTCTAGCAAATCCATGAATGAAAAGAACCTAGTTGATTGAAGCATGGATTTGTTTTTCTTGATGTGATATTTTTTTAATTTTTTTTTTTTTGGGGGGGGGGGAGTATTTCTTTCAGTTTTTATTTCACGCCAAATATAAACGGTATCCGTGACATTCGGTAAATCTTGACCAGTCGTTGAACTAAATAAAGCCTGCTATTATATATTCATGGCTTGATTAATGCTTTAAGCATATTACTGCAGATAATATAATTTATAAATTTAAATATACATATTTCATAGTAGTTGCTTTGATAAACTTTCTGTCTAGAAAAGATTTTTAAAATTACTTCGGAAATCATCTACATTCTTCAGAGGAATCATGTCATTTACAAAATATTAGATTAATGGCCATTTTTTGTATAGAAAAGTACACGTTCAATAAAAAGAGAATTTGACGTGATCTAATCCTTTTAACCTTGCAACTTTAAAATACATCACTCCGCAAATTATGCGGATATATATATATATATATATATATATATATATATATATATATATATATATACTTTATTTGTTACTTCGAGTGCCCCCATGCGCATCTAACATTGGTTATCTTCCTTGAATGTCTGAAATTAACAGCGGTATAAAACAGTGACACAGAAGGAGATAGTTGCACGCATGCGCACATGCGATTTCGTGAATTCTCAATTTTGCATATCTTTAATTCCTCATGAAATAGAAGATTATATAAATTATATATTTAGTGAAATTTGCCAAGAAATATGTATCAGAAGAAGTGTATTGCCATAATTAATTACTGGTTAAAAATTGCTCGGAGCAAATATTTTCTTTTTATCTTAACGAAAATCACACTTCTTTGAATTTTGTAGACGCATGTTACAGAAAAAACGATATACATAACTTTTTAAAAATCATTTTACAACAAACAAGGTCATAACGTCACTAAGATATAAAGGGGTCGTTGATTGAGAAAGAATAAGAAAAAAAATTAATTGCTAGTACAACACACAAAAGAAATCAATTAGACACACCAGTTGGTAGACAAAGCAACCAGCAAGATTAGCGGAATGCAATCACATTTAGGCAAGTGGAATTATATTTTCATTTAGCAACTAGGCTTACGGCCATATCACGTAGAATACACCGGTTCTCGCTCTTTTTCACCGAAGTTAAGCAACGTTCACTCTGGTCAGTACTTAGTTGGGTGACCGCTTGGGAATGCCAGGTCCTGTAAGCGTTTAGTGATGGATGTGCGTTGTGATGAAGTGGATATCGGCTCGGAAAGAGAAATCGGTGAGCCGAGTTAGAATTCCAGTTGAATACCGTGCATTCACATAAGTACCGGTACACTTGGGAAAGGTATTAATCTGTCCCTTCACTCCAGTCAGGGGTTACATTACAAGGGTAGGACTTGGGAACCCTGCCCTTAAAAATGAATCTTGATATTCGAAAAGAGATAATTATTACTAGACACAAAACTTATATAAATACAACAATAATTTTTTGAAAAAAAAGTTATTACCAGCAATAAATAATTAAAATTTAGTTGGCAATAAATGACCCGCCGAGGATGATATGCCATAAAAATAAAACAAACAACCAACAATCACTTATCAGTGGGTGAGTATAACTTAATTATTTTTTATCTTGATCACCCTATACACATTTCAATCGACCCTCGCAATGTTTCGATATTATCAGATGTGTAAACTTTTCTTAATTTTTAGTACGTCTTTTATATATATTATAATAATTGTATCGTTGATTGAAAATCACCATGAAAGTATATATATATATATATATTTTAAACAATCAAATATTGTAGCACATACAGTTCATGTCCGGAAGTGTTCACCATCAAGGCAGCAAAAATCAATACACTTATTCCTATATATCTCAAGAAAAATCTGTCTATTTGAGTTATAAACGACTAACTACAATTCATTTTTGCAGACCATGCGATTTCCTTTCATTCTTTTTTAGCAACGAACCATGTAACAAATCCTTAAGACACTTGTCTTAAAGCAAGGATGGAGACTTTCGTTACGGGCAACAAATGAAGTCGTGGTGAGATGAAGAAGTACATAACTTCCTTTGATTCATGTCTCTCTCGAGGCTATTTAAACAGATTGAAATTGTGGTTGAGCCATTGTGATCCAGTGTTTGAAGATCAATTGTCGTATGTATGCATGAGTGGACAGCAAGTCCTGTTTTACTGCGTGCGACTAGGTCAATATACGAAGTAACACACACTTACCTACATCCACGCACAGAATAAAGACCATTATATGTATATATATATATGTGAAAGATAATCTAAAATTTATGAGATTGTCAGATGATTTTAGGAATAAATTCGATAGTGCTTCAATAAATATCGATAAAGGTATTTAATTAAATTTTCTTAAATATTACATTTTATGAAAATGTTTAATTCTCATTCAATATTTGGAACTTTCTACATACATGATTGAATGAATTGACAGTGATTGGAGATCAAGTAATTTCCAGATAAATTTTAGATTTATTACAGGTGTCAACTGTTGATCTCAGTAGCGCTCAGCCGTGCACATATCATGACATGTAAAATTATATGATTATATTAATCACAAGTGCGTGTAAGAATTTTCCATAATAAAATATCAGGGAATATAGTTAAATTAAAATGAAATAATGAGAGGCATATTATGTGATGTTGAATGGCGATCTTCAAATATATTTACGATTTCATATTATATTCAATACATGTATTGATTAAAATACTTATCGAGCTTGCGTAAATTAATCTCTGATTGACGAGAATCATGATTGCGCACGTCAAAAAGGTACAAAATATTGAATCATGTTCAACATTAGCACTCTCAACAAAAGAATAAATGTGCGTAAACCTATACTGAGGATTGTTACACACGTGATGGGATGATGAGTTAAATTTTATTTCGTGAATTTGTTTATTTAATATTGTGAGATCACCTTCTTTTGCCGTATAGTACAGGCTTCAATACTGAAAAATGGTTAGCAATAAGTGAGCAGTAACTTAGAAGAACAAGTTCAGATATTTACTCAGCGGAGTGAGAAAATTATATCACCACCAGGCAAATAAACAAGTTTGAGTTCGAAATTCAGGGTTGATAGACTAGCGTTTCTAAATTTATGGCATTCTGAGGCAAGCAAACATTGAATACGATTGAAAGGACAATGGCATATACAAGAAGAATTTCCAGTAAAATATATCACATGTTTCGGGGATTGCAGTTTTATTATCTGACAGTGCACATGAAAGATTTTTCACTAGATTATAAAGAAAAACATAAATCCAAGAGTCATCCTAGACGTTTTATATCCTGTGTAGGTTACTGCGTGTATTCCCGCAGAGGAATCTTTCATTCGTTCGGCTTAACGCACACTATTGAAGAAATTCACTACAGTGGTGTCCATGTTCGCAGTGCCAAGTACTGCGGGCGAAATCATTCGTTTAGCATTTCTTGAGTTGCATTGCAACTTGTCGTGTTAATGCTCTGGACATGACAGTAAACAAATATTAAATCTCGGCCAACGACACGCAACTTCAATATATTTGATATTCTTTTCACACCTCAGTTTGTTTCCCTGCAATATATATAAACATATATATACATATATATGACTATATATATAAGGATATATAAATATATATATATATACACACATATATCTATATATACATATCTATATACATATTTACATACATATCTATATACAAATATTTATATAGATACATACATAGATACATACATAGATACATACATATATATATACATATATATACATATACATATATACATACATATATAAACATATATATTCAGATATATATAAACACACACAGATATATATAGACGTATTTATATAAGCATATATAAACACACATACATATATATATATATATATATAGTATATATATATATATGTCTACACACACACACATACACACACACACACACACACATATATATATATATATATATATATATATATATATATATATATCCACCAGAGACAATGTAACAGCAGCCCATTTCATTAGAGAGTTAATATCGAGGCAGCGCCTGCCAAGCGCATTCTTTTTACTCCCAGTTAATAAAAATTATTATAAGATATGAATGCTCTTGCTGCGACTTGCTCTTTAGTTGTACTATTATTTTTTTTTTGCAACAATTCCTATCCGATATAAGGGCACTTATATATACTTCTACTCTGATGTATGTTAATATGAAAAACGATCAAGAGAATTAGAGCAAGCCGCTCTCAAACCGGCGTGATGTAGCTTCCCTGTGCCTCTTCTACAAGTACTTTCATGGCTTCTGCTCCGATGAGCTTATGATCACTGGTGCCGCCCAAGCACGAATTTACACGAGATACTAGATTAGCAACTAGGTCCCACCATTTTACAGTTAAACAAATAAGATGTAACCGTAAATTCTACTCCAACATCTTCTTTTCTCTCGCTTCCCGCCTGTGGAACTCCCTTCCACAAGTCTGCTTTCCCGACAGTTACAATCTCCAGGTGTTTAAATGTAGGGTCAATAGACACCTCCTATCACACTAACTCCCAACTATTCTCACAACACTCTCATCTACCCAACCCTCATTCTCGGTATCCTCACCCGCCTATCACCCACCCTCTGTTATTTCCTATATTTAACCAGCCTTTCTCCACTCTACGTAGCCCCCTGCACAGTAGTGGCAGTGACATGCCTTGCTCGGGGTGAAACGCTTATAAAAAAAAAAAAAAAAAAAGAGAGGACACCAGAAAAATTCCTATATTTAGCATTTAATTCTGCAGTCGAACATGAATAAAAAATGTTACATCAATCCACCAGAGATTGTGTTTTAGGCCAAACAGTTACCATTTTAGTTAATGCATTAGTAGACATGTATATGATGATACTATTCTTAAAATTCTTAGAATTATGTACATATAGACATTATGAAAATTTTCAGAATTTTAAATTCTATTCTCACTATTCACGCTAGGAGATATTAATGTAATTATTCTCTTCATAACTACAAAGAACAAAACAATACGCTTGCGTGAGAAAATCAAAATAGTTGCGATCTGGTTTTCAATTCTAACCAAGGTGATTTCATTATGCTGCTTCGTTGTTCTGTGCCTGAAAATCATACAATATTTCGATTATATGTGTATCGGGATAAAAAGACTTATCAGAATTCGTGGATTTGTTATATTAGTATGAATTCACAAGTCAGAGTAACCAAGAGTTTAAACGTACTTGAGTTAATCTGTTACTGGTCACAACATATAATGCAATATCTCCATAAATATGTAACCCATTTCCGTTTATTTTATATAATTACAGTTTAAAATGTGTTTACACTATAGATGTTATAGTAATGAAATTTTCTTCTACAAATATTTAGATTAACATTATATATATATATATATATATATATATATATATATATATATATATGCATAGCGGCACGGAAATTACTATGTTTCGAGATAGAATTTCGTCATCAGCCAAAAAAAACACTAAAATATATATTTTATTGGGCACAAAAAATAAATCCCAGGGGATTCAAAACCGTATAAACTTGGATAAACTTGGATAAACTTGGATATATATATATATATATATATATATATATATATATATATATATATATTCTAAACATATATGGTTAAGTATAAGAGACAATGAATGTCCATTATTTTTAATCATGTGCCATTTTCGCATCTTCTTCTGGCTTAAATTTCAGTCGATAGATGACCACTTAGTAAGTTTGATTTATTGCGTTGATTATTTATCTGTCTTCATTTAAGTTAAGAGTGAGTAATATGCTTCTTCATTGTCTTAGTTGCTTTTATTTCTAGATTATTGCCATAAGTAAACTAAAGTATTTCCAGATCAGTTGAATCAGAGATCATTTCGAAGAATGAGTGAGAAGAACTATTTCAAATACAGCCTCATTTTTTTCTAATTCAGAACTTTCTGGCTTGATTTTCTCACAATCAGGTTTCCTTCTTATTTTTTCCTGTCTGCCGCTTTCGTTTCCCTAACTTGTGTTCGTCAAACTTTCTCGTGCAAAAGATTCCAACCTTTGACTATCACAGTCCGTCTCGGTAACATCAAAGAAGATCAAAATACGTTGAATTCTTCTTTTATCGAAAGTAGTTTTCATTTTTGTATTAGTTTCAATTGTTATTTTGATAGTCAGGTACAATCTACACACACCTACACACACACACACACACACACACACACACACACACATATATATATATATATATATATATATCCTACTTACGCAAAAAATTTTATGCGATTTCTAGCAATATATTAACGTATACTTATATTATTATACCTGTGTATAGTAAAAACATACATACCTATATATATATATATATATATATATATATATATATATATATGTGTGTGTGTGTGTGTGTGTGTGTGTGTGTGTGTGTGTAATATATAATCTTTTGTTGATGCCGGTCATATATACCGTAATTTGAGACTATTGCATAAAGATATACAGGCACATAATCATACAAGTCTAACTTAAAATTCAAAAAGTGTATCAATATTTATTAATTTGTGTTTTCTATTTTTGATAAGTCTAATATCAATATAGACTATCCTTATGAACATTTCCAATTTATCGATGCATGAATTTTCAGAAATTTGTGTTAAATATACCTCAAAAAGTTATAAAAGTGTTAATAGAATTTTCATCGAAACACATACTGATTTTGCAAGAATAAAGTTTTTCCTCATTTCATTTGAATGAGTCCATACAAAATTAGAATATAATAAAAAATAAATAAGAACAATCATGCTAAGATAAATTTTGTATTCAGTCCTTGTAAACATTTTAAATATTCAATAAATCCTTCTGCAAATGTTTAGTATGCGAAGAATTAATTCATTTACATAAATGTATTGTATAAATCCTGAAAGGTTAATCATCTGTTTTTACCTATTTCTATATTTAGTTAATTATGTTTAATTTTTAAGCAATAATTTTTTTAAGTCTTAAAGGACAAAAAAAAACGGACTTATTTCTCTTACTGGCAATATTACTAGATCCTCAAGTACAAATGTATAATTAAAAAAATAATTCTAAACTTTTTAAGAACATTACATAATCTTCTTCCATATTCCGTGTCTGTTCTTCGAGTTGGTCTTTCATGGCTCTCCACAACTTATTTTATATAACTCTTTTTATTTCTTCCAATCGTTATTCTGCCATACCTTTAAACAATATTTCAGGTCCACAACACTCTCTTATTTTTGTCTTTGTCCTCTGAGTATCATGTTATCCATATCTTTATTAAAGGTGTCATAAAATTTTAAAAATTTATTATTATTCTCATTTTAAGTATAAACATTTTTTATCGTTTTTATATCCGTATAACCATTTAATAAAACCCTAACATTAGACATAATGTTTGGCCATAATAAATGTTAATAAAGTAAAACTACTCTCTGTTATATTTTTCCAGATAGGGATCATTTCGTAGTCCCGTTTATGCTGCGGTTTTACGAAAATTCTGAAAATAGTTTTATAAATAATACAAACTACTGAGGCTCTATACGGTACAAGCGGACTCAAGCAAAAAGTTATTCTTCAACAAACCATATTTATGTTTCATGCGTAAGATAAAATTAAAATTTGCCTTTCCTTGCACGCTGGCTTTATTTGAAAGTTTTATAGGACCTCGTATTTAAATCGTGTCATATGATACCTGATGGAATATTATGTTGATGGAAGGAAGTGCGATTTTAATATTTAATTTATTTTTGTTCATAATCTGGTTAACTCTGGAAATCCACATTTCGTAATCTGTAGAACTTGGATTCAGAGCTTTAGATGGAAATATTCAGCACAATAAATCTAGTATTGACTGCATTTGTTATAGCAAATGTTACTTCAAATTTATCATTGGCGCATGCGCCAAGCCTTCCGGGAACATGCTGTTTGACAGCGTATAATGTAGTATCGTAGAGGGAAATGAGCTTGTTCTAATGTCAACATACCGGCTGGAAAATAACACGAACCTGGAATGAAAGAAAAACAAGCAGCACAGTTTCAAAGAGATTGTTGGCGAGGCTTACATCAAATTAACCTAAATATACTCCAGCAGAAATATGCTGGCTGTAAAGAGTATTTTTCCCTCAAATGACATGAGTACAGTGTTAAGAGAAGTGAAATCACAATAGGCGATGTGGAGAGCTGGAGTGGAGAGAACAATGATGTACGCATGCGCAAAAAAGAATTCAACAGAAAGAAGAGACACAAAAGTGGAAGAGGAATGGAAGAGCAAAAACATGAAAAATGTGGTGACGATTAACATAGTAACTATTACAATGTAGAATAAAACAGTACAATAGAAACGCTAATGTTTGAAGGAAATATACAAGGAATACAACAACAAAAAAGATATTTAGAAAGCCAAAACAAAATGAAAGTATATATCTTTTAAAAGATAAATTAATACCCACTCGTGATGGAGTAACAGAGGAATTGGGGAGGACGGTTTTAATAGTACTGATAGGTGGGTTCAGAAATTGACTCTGACAATTGAGAAAAGACAATTCATGAAAAAATGTAAAAGGAATGTTATTAAAACGCATGGATAAAAATATTTAACATATCTCTTAATCGCTGAGACTCAGAAAGCTATCTTTAATGTTTCCTTAATAGAGAAAGAGAAATTACAGAAATTCAAATACTACAAAAAATATCATCATCATCATCAGCAGCAGCAGCAGCAGCAGCTGTAATTGAAGAAAAATGTATATGATATCACCATAAAAAATTGTCTCAATGTAAACATCTGTGTAGATTAAAGTGTCGGCTCGTGAATTTGGTGTTATAGTAATTGCGAGTTCATACGCAGGCCGGGCAATGCGTTCTTCAACTCAGTGGAAACGGGTGATCATTAAGCGAACAATAATAAAAGAGCAGTAGAATGAAAACGCTATACTTGTATATTAAATAAAGCATTCGAACAGAAAATTCATGTATGTCCGTTGGATTTTGTCAAAGATTCCAAGGTGGATATAACAGTGAATGGGCGGATGGTAGATTTATATATGTGCAGGATTGTTTCAGACTGGAAAAAACGCCATGGCCCTAGACAAAGAATCGTCTTTCTTAGCAGATTTAGCTATAGATTCTATATAATCATTCAACTTGAGGTCTGTTTTGAGAGATAACCCGAGGAGGCGCAATGTGTTGCTTTCAGAGAGACTAGCCTAATGTGGGTAGGAGCGGTTGTTTGTGACAGTTAATAGGTTGCAGCTTAGTTTTGGAAGCATTAAAATTCACGAACCATTTCTTACCTCAATTCGCCACGGATTGGAGGTCATTTTCAAGCTCGGCAGCGAGGTTTGCTTTGTCAACCTCGGCAGATTTTCTATCGATGCGAGAGTAAACTGTAGTGTCGTCAACGTATATGTCTACTTCGGATATTATTACATAGGTGAGATCGTTAATTTAGATAAGGAAAAGCATAGGACCTAGAATAAAGCTTTGAGGGACACCCGCGTTCGTATTATAGTCTTGGCAGGCATGTATCTTATATCCTACCTTCATTGTGCGATTTGAAAATATGAATGGATGAGGTCATACAATTGTCCAGTTATAACATAGACTTACAACTTGCGTAGAAGATTCGGTCAAATGCTTTGAAGATAACTAAAGGCAACAGTTCGGGTTTTGCCGTTCTTGTCGAGAGCCTGGTGTATGTACTAAGTGAAGGTCGTAAGCATATCAGCAGTAGACCTGGTGTCGCGGAAATCATACTGTTTGTCAGAGAGGGGGCTGTGGGCTGTGAAATATTGATCCACTTCGGCGTTGATGATGGCTTCGGACACTTTGCCAAAAATTGGTAGGAATGTGATAGGGCGATAATTAGAGGGGTCTGAATGTTTACCAGTGTTTTTATATATTGGAACCAGGGAGAAGGACTTCTAGAATGCAGGAAAGCCAAAAGTAGAGAGTGGCGGTAGTTATAGTGTTTGGAGTGAACAGAGGAGTGTTGTTTTCTTTTTAGTCACTTGGCGTGGTGGGTGTTGAAGTCTCCAAACACAAATATATAGACAGAGGGATGAGGGGAATTAGCTTTTCCATATTATTGAAGATGCTGTCAAGAATAGAACAGTCGGGAGATAGGCGGAGCCGTAGAGGAAGAAGAGATATCTGTGTTTAATAGGGAAATACATATATAAGAATGACCTAGGGATTCAAGAGAGATTAACCTAGCTATTGGGTGGTGTTCACAGACGTAAAAATCCAAGCCCATGCCCATGCATGAATTCTTCCTGGATTGGGGAAGGCAACCAGGGACATAGAATTCAAAAGAGTGGATAGAAAGATCAAGGTTAGTTTCGCAGAGGCCTAGAATGTCAGGTGAGTTGACTTGTAAGAAAGATTCGATACTCTAAAATTTTGTGCGTATAATTCGCTTGTTACCGAATGAGATGTTGCTGGGCTTGTTTTTTTTACGTTAGCTGGTTTAGAGTTGCTATTATGATAGTGTGTCTTCATGAAAAGTTTATTAGAAGAGAGGCCTAGAGTAGAATTAGTCGGTCGATGTATGCAGCATGAGAGGAAGGTAAACTGGCGTAGACTGCAGTATAATGTGGCCTCAGTGCTGCCTACCGTGACACCATCTATGCGCCACATGGTACAATATATAACTCCGATATTATCAACTGTTGATCAGAGCAGCATTTCATGACGCTACGCACGAGTTATGGCTCCTAATTATAAGTCAGAAGCAGCAACCAGGAATCTACCAAGGCGGTACCTTCAAAATGAAGAGACGTTGCCTCCATCCACGAACACTGCAAAAAGATTGCGAGTGTAACAGGACTTGGACCGGACGAAAGAAAAGAAACCGGAAACCCATTCCTAAATAAGGAAGAAGGTGTGCGCCTTTACCGCTGTTCAAAAAAAGAGGGAGGATTGTACACCGGGAAATAGAAGGAAAAATTATCAGAAAAATTAGGAAAAATGTAATTTTGTACAGTTAGAATCTTTAGTTCTGTCAAGGTGTATACATGATAGTTACGAATAAATACTCTTCAGTTATATGCATTCTTACAAAACAAAGCAAGAATATATTTATTTTAGACAGGTCATAAAAGGGATATTTATGATTAAAATATGTTTTTATTATTTTGTTCATATTTTATTTCCTTATCAATCCCGCTTACATTGTTAAATTACATCAATACTAAAATTTACTAAATTAATGTTCTTTATATCCTTATGCAAAATAAAAAGGATATGTGTACGTTAATAATATGCTCGTATGAAGAATTATTAAATATATTCTAAGGTGAATGCCTTGCAATATTTAAAAATGACATTAATTCAATTACGGTTATATAATATATCCTTATTTTATTAAATTTAATAATATATATCTACATATCCTAATGTGGATTTACATTGACTGTCGACAAGACAAAAAGGTTAACTCTGGAAACATACATTTTTCTGTGTCGCAATGTAAATTAAAAAACATTATTATGATCATCTTTACATTGAAAGTTTTGTAAGAGATCAATGTACTTTTGGTTTGCTTGATTTACTTGTGTGTGCGTGAGGGGGTCTGTTTCCGCCGAGCACCCAGAGCTCAGAGGTAGAATCGCCGATTGACGCCAATTCGGTCGGGTTTCAATCCTGGGTAAAAAGCAATCGGCTCTCAAACCGTACTGATGAGCTGTGATACAGAGAAACAGGTCTGTCTGCGGATATATATATATATATATATATATATATATATATATATATATATATATATATATATATATGTGTGTGTGTGTGTGTGTGTGTGTGTGTGTGTGTGTGATTAGACACCGATCTACTAAAAAATAAACATATATCTAAGAATATATTGCAATAACTTAATACACATTTCAAGGTTTTCATAACACCTGTTTGATGTGACTATGGAATTTAGGTAGGGTTTATGTTTGGCAAGTTGGAATGTAATGGAGCATTTGGAAATTAGCCGAATGTTGTTGGAAAATTTTTTGGCATTCGGCCACAATTAGATTTGCGTCACCTTTCTATAAGTAATCAGCCGCAACAGTAACATATAGTGCAAATATGTGACCAGGTTTTCGTCAAGCGGATAACTTTGCAAATTATTTTAAAGGCATTTAATTTTGACTAGTACCCATTCTAAATAAATGTGATGATTATTCCCTATATGAGAAGAAAAAAAAGAAAACTAGACAGATTAAAACCTAAGATCACAAACAAAACCGACAGTACGAATCATACGTTAGATACATCTATTGGTTTGATGACATTAATTTACGGACACATATCGTGGTTTTAACTTTATTTCTTATCCTACACACATTCTTACAGACAATACGTCACATGTATTTGGCTGGTCTATCGCTCTTTCATGCAGACTGATCAAACGACATTTGTTTCTTAGTTACATCAAGTTTATAATTCATGGCTTAAACCAACCATGCTCCGCTCATTGTAACGAACCACCATTTTTCCCTCTATATTTCACTGCTTATATGTTAGTCCTACTCGAGCAGTTTTTCTCCTTATTTGTGAAACCGACACCCATGCGTGTGTTTTCTCGATTACTAGAAATTTACCCTGTTCAAGACTAGCATAAACATTTATATTTCCCATATAAACCTTGCCTCTCAAATTGTAGTACTAAATGTAGTGACTCTCGTGTATTTAAAAATTGTGAACTTTACTGTAAATAAAAAATAATTGCATAATTTTTAAAATGAAAAGAATATTCCATATTCTATTGACCGATAATGAATTTACTTTCAACACTTCAAATAAACAAAGAGGAATATGAAATTCTCTTTCTCTTTGCACATCAATATGAGTGTTACTTTTAACATTTTTGGGTATTTATTATTCTTTTATTCGTGAATTGTTTTATTAACGTTTTATTGATGTTCCAAACTTTTCCCACTTCAGTTAATATATTTCTGTGAAAAGTGGTATTGTGTCATCAGATATAGCCTTCGATTCTTTCCGATGAAATGCTGGCACGAAAGGAATCTTTAAGAAACGTATATATATATATATATATATATATATATATATATATGGAGAGAGAAAGAGAGAGAGAGAACAAGTGAAACATGTTAGGGAAAATAAAATTAAATTGTTATGCGAGTATAAAAATAGGAAAATAAATGCAAGTCAAAGGACGACAATGCCTCAGTTAGAGGAGCTTGTAAATAGGAAACCCAAAAAATGAATGGGAGGATGAGTTCAACTAACATAGAAATAGAAATGAACGAATGTTATATACGAAAAGAAAATTACTTAGCAGCTGCAAGACGCAGAGCAAAAAAAAAATTCAGAATTCCACAATGCAGAAAAAATTCTTTGTAGATGTGAAGAAACCTAGAATCTAAACAAAATCGGGAAGATAACCAAGAAAAAAGTCTGTTTCTATGAAGACGCAAACGACATGGGAGATGACGAAAATAACAAAAGGCAGTCGACCATTGGAATGTCTTTAGCTGAGTAAAGAAGATAAAAGAGAGTGTAGGAGTGAAAAGGATGTGTTAAAGCCTTCCTTGCTTTTTTAAACTAGTTAACACTTGAGCAGATCTCGTTAAAATGACTTCTGCGTCATCGTTTCCCATGAGGGTGACCGATTCGCCCTGTAAATGGAGGTAATAAATTGATGTAAGAACAGTTATGGAGGAGAATGAGAGACGCTGAAGAGAACGAATTGTTACAGAGACAAAAGGCGGGTGAAAAAAAGCGAATGAAGGTGACATTGAAAATAACGTTATAGAAAGAAGTAATAATTGCTGATCCAGCATCTTGCGATTAGAAAAAAAATGATATGGCCGATTTTAAGCGTACAAATGAAATAAAATAATTCAATAATAAGAGACAAGTATATTAGAAAAAATATTTTTTGATAGTGAAATGCTTTATGTGAGGTAACGAAAATGTGTTCTAAAAAAATTATCGAAGTCTAAAGAGAAATGCCTGAGATATAAAAGGGTGTTAAGTCCATTCTAGGTGAGAGAGAAATAAAATAAATTATTGTGACTTTTCAAGCGAAAAGCCCAGTAAAAATAAACAACTTGAAAGTATGTGCCTGCGTTTAATAAAAAAAAAGGAGAAACTGTTTTGCAAATAATGCTGAGTGAAGGTGACATTTAAACAAAAGCAAGTGATATCGAGAGGGAAAATTGAGTTAAAATAGGTTAGTGAGAACTGTATAAGAATAAAGTATTGAAATAAAATTTTAGAGGAACGTTTTACACGGTAGCATACAGAAACTGAGTAAAAGTATCGTTCATCAGAAAAAATAAAATAAAATAAACCAAGAGAAGGTGAAAATATAATGGGTGAAAATAACCAATCAATTGTAAGATTTGACACGTAAGCAACTGTAATGTAAAAGTAAACAATATTTCTAATAATGGCTAGCTCTGTTTGTATGATCTGAATAAAGAAAGAAAACGACCTTAAAAACAATAAAAATATAAGCTTTTTCTTGTTCACTACCAATTAAGCATTCTGTTGGATGTCATGTCCGTTGCGTAATCGCCACTATGACATCTATTATAATATCTCACAATTTAATAATTCACTTAGATAAATTATTTCTTAAATATCACTTAATAATGTACATGGTTTCAACGAATGCTTAATAGGGTCTGAAATCCAGAAAGGAATATATATCATTGTTTCTTGATAATATAAACAAATATTCACAATTTAATTTTTTTTAAAACTTCATCCAACCGCTGAATTATCTGTGTAACGATTGGGTAAAAATGAATAACAAATTACGTATCTTTTATTCACCACCATTCAGGAAGCTGAATTTTTTCAGATACTACCAAAATATAAACACTCAAGCAAGCCTTATTCACACTCGTCATTTCCAATAGAAAAGTTAAGGTTAATGAAAGGAAAGAAAATATTTAGATCCCTATATTCAAACATATTTAGAGCTTCGTAAAATAAAAATAAAACAATAAATATAAAAATTATTTTCATCACTTAATAAACTACATTTGCATACTGGAAAATTAGGCTAAATAAGTGTTGGCCAAAAATGTAAGACCATACTTAATGAAGTTTTAATAAAAGAAAATGTGTAAAATATACATATTGATAATTTTTTTATGTCATTGGAGTGTTTGTAGGACACAAGTGAATGTTTCATATGATGGGTTGAAAGTAGATGGATAGGGTTTTGTGTTGTATGAGCAAATTAAAAAATTCACTGATTTAAACAAGATTAGTTCGGTGTAGTATAGTCAGTGACGGTTAGCCAATCCACATACCCATTTTGACATATAAAATCTAACATTCATTTTAAAATAAACATATTTAAACGAAGTTTTCAGGTAACAAAATTTAGTAATAGATTTGCTATTATATCTGTTGCAAAAATGAAGCATTTTGTTAAATGTTTTGACTGAATAACGAGTCAGGTTTTGTGTGTTGATAATGTCATTTTGTTAGAGAAGTAGGGGGCGAGTTAGATAGACTAGGAATAGGATAGGCACAGTTGATCAGCACTTGCGTCAATTCTTTTGGCCTTCTGTTAGGTATAAATGTACTCATTTGTAAAATAATGTAATGCAATTTAGTCTTATTTTTTAAAAGAATTATCGCAGTCAAAATTTTCCACCGGTATCTCCTTCATTACTTTAGGAAATTACATGGCAAATGCTGAATGTTCACAGTTTAAACCTGGCAAATATGTCGAGTTGCAAAGCAACGACACTTTCAAACAGCCATCGCTGTTGAGATTGAACGTAGTAAAACTGCTTTTGCAATTTCTTAAAATACCCTGAGTGATACCGAACGAGGATTTTAATTGGTCGGTCCAAGTGGATTTTGTCAGCGTTGTATAGGAATGTTCCACGTGTAGTCACACATGATGTCAGCCAATAATCAAATTAAGGCTCTTACAAACGCAGAATGCATCTCAAGCGCTATAAGTCGGCATCTCCGACATAAGACCTTACAAGCCGTAAATAACTTTAAAGTTCCCATTTCCTTCCACACAACCGGAGAGATTGGTTAAACATTGATCAGAAGCGACAAACATGTGAAAAAACTTATTACGTCAAACTGATACTTGTTACACTGCCATGTTAACGAGTGCATTTTTCAATGAAGGTCCGCACTTGTTTTGAAAAAAAAAATGGCTCTTTTAACAGGACAGCACGGCAAAACTTAATGCGTGCAGGATAAATATTTTTAATGGTGATTAGCGTGATTTTATTCAGCAACTACTGTGTTTGCCTGACAAACCTCATTGAAAATGATTGTTATAGGACAAGGGAAGTCTATAGAAATGACCATCAATTCAAATAGGTTGAAAATCTTTATGACGCCATTTTCATTATTTAGAATTACATTACAACAAGTATTCTGCCGACGATGACAAGACAAATTTCTGAAGTTTGGAATAGCTTCAAAAATGACAAAAAATGACAGACAAACAAGGCACAACTAAATAGTCTTGTTTTGAATGTTCTACTATGGTTAGAATTTCTTCTGGGTGTGATCGTGATCATTTGACTAGCTATTAATTTGGTTAATATTCCAGGGTTCAAATTTTTCTCTAAAAATGCTATATAAATTTTGATATTTAATTTTAATTTTAATTTTTTATATTTATTTTCTTCTACTGTAATAAGTGTTTGATTCTAACGACATTATATATATATATATATATATATATATATATATATATATATAGTTTATTTTTATAAGCTTTAAGATATTACTCCTGTGTTTTATATAATTTATTTCTAAAGATGACGGAAAATTTTCGAAACCTTCTTGCGCTCCAGGATAATTTTCTGTCATTTTTACGAGAAACAGAGAATTCCGTTTAAAGAATATCGCTGAAATATCTGGGCATGATTACATCACTTTTCAGACTTGATAGTCTAGAATCTTTACTTCGCCAGACAGAGATTAAAATAATTCATTTTGCTACACGTATCGTTGCAAAGATCTACGCTATTCAATTGATATTTCTATGACAAATGTTCAGATGAGCTTCATTCTTATTTCCCCTAGCTGTGATCTTTATTTCAAACAAATACAACATTATCTACAAGAAGTCAAATCAATCTGATTTTCCTTGTTCCGGGAGTAGAAATGAAGTTCTACTATTGCTTTAAAATGAAGTTCTACTATTGCTTTAAAAACCAAAAAAAATAACAGATAAATTCAAATAATATATATTTAATTCATTCGAAATAAAATGAAACTTTAATCTCTCTCTGAAGATTGCATTCCATTATGTGAAATTAATTTAAAATATAATATATTCTTTAAGAACATTTTTCAGAAAAATGTGCAGGTTTAAATGGTAAGAGAATATGTTAGACCCTCCTATCCGGAAAAAACTCAAAATTCGTTGAGAGGAAAAATTAGCTTATTTTCTTATTTGTAAATTTTTATCATCTTCTGAAAATATTGTTTAGTAATTGTAATTTAGTAATTGTAATTTAGTAATCCTGTGTCAGGATATAGTTATAAATACTTAAATTTTCTTTCCACCCATTCTTATTTCAATAACGTCGGAAATTTATGGCTGGTTATTTGTCATTATTTTTGTTTCACTTTATATATAAAATATATTTCTATTATTTAATGGTCCTGGATATGTTTAGGGAATAAATATTTTCATTTTGATAAATCATTGCGTATTTAGTCGTGAATATCGGTTGCATCTGATAAAGGATCATTTTTATGATGTAAACGATTTATTAATTTGAAGCCATTTCAAATATTTCAGTAAATATTATTGAATTAAATCTTAAAGGAAACTACAGGTGATAATTATTCATATAAGATAACGAGGTGTTATTTATCATACAAATATGTTCTTTTGATTATTTTAAGATTGTGTAAAATAAGAACGATTGAAAGATTTAATTATTTTGATGAGTGTAAAAATTTAAAATATATGAAAATATCATGAATCATTTCTAATGCGACATGAATGAAATATGTCATTTATATAAATCCTCTATATATTCACACTATAAATTATATACATATATAAACTATTATATATGTATATATGTGTGTGTGTAGTATATATATATATATATATATATATATATATATATATATAGAGAGAGAGAGAGAGATAGATAGATAGATAGATAGATAGATCTATGTATGTATATAGATAGCACTTTACATAGAAAGATAGATCTATCTATCTATCTATCTATCAATCTATCTATCTATCTCTCTCTCTCTCTCTCTCTCTCTCTCTCTCTATATATATATATATATATATATATATATATACTTACGCACTATAATATATATATTTAAATATAAAATTCATATCTGTTTGATTCCGATATAAATATTCCCTTGTTAAATTGAACAAAAAATATCAGTTAACTCACCACTACTTACTTTAAACGTTGAAAATATAGACGAATGGCAAATATCAACACATCTATATATTATACTAAACACACACATACACATACACACACACACACACACACACACACACACATATATATATATATATATATATATATATATATATATATATATATAATGTGTGTATGAGAATGTTTAAAATTGATGACACTAGTGATTGTCTTTTTTTAATTTGACTGCAATATTCTCCAGTTTTTAAACTTGAGACAATCATTACTCTTAAAATTATATTAGCACTATTACCTATGTTTAGCACTATTACTCACATATATATTCATGCGCCGTATCACTTCAGGACACAGGCGATCATGGACTTTTACTTGCATCTGTCTCTTGTCACTCTCAACATTCTTTCACTTAGTATCTCTTCCGATTCATTCCCTCAAGGTTATTAGGTAGGTCGCATGCTGGTTTTCCCTGTCTCTCTTTCCCTCTATCCATCCTGTGAGTATTGAATTCTCCAGCACTTCGTTTGTCATTATATTTCACAGAAGACACATCTGTCTATTCTTTATATTACGTATGAGTTTTCGTCTCGTTCTTTCCTCTTCAACGCCTCGTCATTATTACGTGCTCAGTCCATGTTATCTTCAGCATCCCTCTGTAAATCCACCTTTCTGCTGCCGCCAACCTCTTTTTCACCATTGATTAGATCGTCTAACATTCACATTCTATACAGAATGACAGATATGCCATAGCAATCCAGTAAACTATCCTTTCTTTCTGATGAGGTTTTCCTATCTCTCAGTACTCTGGTTGGTTTTACAAATGCGTCTTTGTTCATGCTATTAAGTATTTGGTTCTCAATAACATATTTTCCATCGTCTGTCAGCATTCCCAGTGGCTTAATTATCTTTTTTATTGTTTCATTTATTTGATCCGACTTGTTGATTGCATTTTAAAGCTTCCTTTTCTAATGACCATAGTTTAAATTTTCTTAGAGTTAATGCTTATTCCTTTCCTCTTGTTTTCTAGTGCTACATTTTGTAGGTTGTCCTTCATTCACTTTTTATAGCCTACGATCAGCACTATGTCATCCGCGTATCTTATACTGTTGAGGTTGTGACCGCCAGTTAGCAATCCTGGTAAGTTTTTTTTTTCTCTCAGAATTGTTTCTCTTTATCAGTTGAATAAATCCGGTGAGAAAACACTTTCCGGTCTTACACCACTTTCGATATTTGTATACTTGCGAAATTCACTTCCTATCCGTACAGAAGCGTATTGTTGCCAATATATATTCTTGATTATAATAACATCTTTACTGAAAATGTCAAATGTCTATACGTATTCTATAAAGCACAGATAAAATTACTTCAGCATTTCTATTGCTCATTCCAATAGCATTCTGAGCAAACTATTCCTTGTTCCAGTATCCTTAATAAAACCGCACTGTTCTTGTTCTATCTTTAGGCCAATTCTGCTGTGGCCTATATTCATCAGAATCCGGATGATGAGTTTTGTTCTGTTTGCTTTCGAGATAAAAAGAGTCAATATGTAGATCACTTCGGAGAAACGATGTTAAAATCAAATAATAACAGAAGTCTAAATAGGGAAAAAACTTTTTAACAGAAAATAGAAAAATAATCAGCTACATCCGAAGAAAATAAAAAAAAGAGAACATTTATTTCAGAACTATCGTGCAAAGTACGCAGGAATTGACCATGTTTGTTAGAAAGAAAAACGAAATACGGCTGAAATTCTCTGTATTGTCAACAGGACAGTGAATGCAAAACCATTTCCTCAGATGCAAAGAGATAACTGGAGAAATATTGCACTGCAGAATGATGCTTAATACGCCATGGAAGGAAGGTGGAAGCAATAGATAATTCTCAATCAAAATGGAAACCAATTGAGCACATAATCAGGATCAGAATTAATTATTTGAATTTTCTTCGACATATAATAAGGAAGCAGGTCTTTGAGAATTGAACCCAAAGGATATATCCAAGGCAAAAGAGAGGTTGCTTACCACATACCTGACTAGATTGTGTGAATGTATTCCAGATCAATGGCTAGAAAAGATACAAAGAGTTACAAGGCATATGAAGTTGTGCATAGCGACAACGTCCATGTCCTGAAGGCTAACTGTGCATAACAGAACGTTGTATGGGAACACAGTAAGAGCAATTAAAATTAATTCGCCTTGAAACATGCCATATGCATGCTCCGAACTATTCTAAATGTCCGATTTAAGGATGGTGAAATGCCCTGTTTTATTTACAAATTTGTGTAGATATGATTATAATGAATCTAATAGTTTATTGTTTCTTCTGCCATGTGGAGAATCTTTTCCAGTTCAGAATAAATACACATATCTGATACAGACTTACTCTATATTTTGAGAGAATGTTTTTTAAAACATTTATTTTTGTATGGACATTATCATTTTCAACCCAACCCCAAAGGACGAATGTATTTGGACCAAACATAGATTAATCAGTTTATTCGCTGATATTTCGACGCAAGGGAACTTTCGAATGTGACAGTTGGGAAGAAAAGAATGGTTCGATTTTCAGGATAAAATAAACTTTTTGCTAATAATATGTGAGATAATGTTTATTAAAAGTCAACAGGATTCAATCATGGTGAAAAATATTTTCGATTAAAAATACATAGAAGAAAATTCTGATAATGTTTTTAAGAAATGGAAACGTACTAAAACGAAGGAAAATGTCAGTGAACAAAGATTAATAACGATAAATAAGTTGAATCTTAAAGGTAATATAGACAAATGTAACGTAGAACTGGTAACTGAATGGAAACAAAATACCTTATTATACCTTATTAAATGTAATGAGCCGATGTAGATATTACAGGAAACATTTGATATCGTGTTAATTTTACATCCATCAGTAAGGTAGATAAAAGTTTAACAGGTCAATGTCTCATTCGGAAAATTAATTGCAATATATCCACTGATTTGTTGTCATCTGCTGAAGATAGGAAATGTAGTTTTGACATAATCCCAGGCATTTTCTGTCAAATATTTTCATCTTATTGTGTCATGTGATAGAACTCAGCAAACGTGCACTTTTCTAAATTCTGATGATGTCCTGATTTCCGTACACACCAGATTTGGTTGATACATGTAAAGAATTAAATAAATAAATAAAACGTAATTTCTATTTGTTATAAGCGATGAATGACTTTCTCTCTTTCTCTCTTTCAATCACACACTCACAAATGTTTAAGCGACATATTTTTGCATCACATTGGCTCGCAATCTAAAATGGCTCATCAGATGCAATTTGCTGACGGTCGACCTTGATGCCCCTGAATATGATGTCATTCGAAATTCTGGAGTCAGTCTGTTAGGACGAATAAAAACATATTCCAAGGATATCTAAATTTTCATCATGGCCTCTTCCAAATTTCACCTGGTCACGCCTCCACATAGATTTTGCAGGACCCACCAATGGACAAATCTTTCTCGTTGTTGTAGATGCCTACAGCAAATGGCCTGAGATTTCACTTTAGAAGAAACAATTTCCAAACTTCAGAAAATCTTTTACCAGATTCGACATTCATGAGACATTGGTCTCTGACAATGGCACCGGGTTTATTTCGGCCAACATTTTCACCTTCTGCTTGGAATATGGTATCAACCAATTTGTACACCACCATTTCATCCACAGTCAAATGATCAGGTTGAACGTCGTGTGGATACATTCACGAGAGCCCTCTTAAAACTCAGAGGAGGGTGGGACAACGTCAGAAATACTGGACTTTGACAAGCTATAGAGCAACACCAAACCCGTACACACCAAATGGTAGCCCCCCTGTCGAATCCTTGATGAATCAGAAAATCCGATTATACATTGACGTCTTATGTCCAAAACCACAATACTCCATAAGGAGAAACACAAAAATAGAACGGCAGTACAATCGCCACGATAGTACTCTTCAAAGACAATTCTTACTGTGTCAAGAAGTCTTGACAAGAGACTACCGGAACAACACCGAAACATGGACTCAAGGACATACTGTACGCCAAACTGGAAACGTCACTTACGATGTAAATGTCCAAAATTATATTTGGGATGGAAACTCCAACTGAGACCATCACATCTTCCAGCAGGAATACAACAAGACCCTACTATTCCATTGAACAATTGTTGGACACCTTTGACTTGCCACTGCAATCTCCAGCATCTCCCGAGTACACCGAATCAGAAGCACAGTTTGCACCCGCCGTCCAGCACAGCATTTGCAGGTTGACCCTCACCTTAAGTCATACAAGCGATAAATTTAAACAGGGAACTGTCAGGACGAATAAAATTATATTCCAAGGAAATTAACCCTTTTTTGTTCCAAAACTTTTCACCTCTGAAAGTGGGTCCACCCTAGTCACGTGATCAATGCGGAATTCAGATGTGAGACGCGCGACTCAACAGACTTGAAATATGGCCGTCAATGATTAAGAACACTTTTATGTTCTCCTGCCCTAATGGTTGAGACACACAACGCAGTAACTTGAGACTGATTTTGTATGTACCTATGTTTTAATGTTCTCTATGTAAAATAATGTATAATTCCAGTCAACCGTGAGAAAATATCTACATTTCTTTCGTCCAATGCATTTTCTTCACGTGCTGCACACACACACACACACACACACACACTTCCACGGAGCATGAATTATACTGTAAATTAAATAATTTTAGTTATGAGACAAACACCCTGTTCATAACACGGTCAAAAAAATTCACTTGAAACTTATTATATCGATCATTTATTAGATAGTGTATATTTATTTAGCACAGTTTTTGTGAAAATTCTGCTAATAATATAATATTTAAAATCCAAAATATTTTTCCGTATTTTGTGAATTGCTACCGATTATTATTTTATATACCATCAAATATTGCATGCGAGTATATTGTATATACAGAAATACGTTATATATAGCTTACGCAATAGATAATATTTCTACTACACCTACAGAAAAAGAAATGGCTGAGGAATCGATAAAATAATTGTCGTTATTTATTTTATGGCTAATATAACAAGTTTGCTACAGTGATATATCACATAGCCTCTTATTCGTGAACAAAGAAATGCTGTTATTCATGTATAAGAAAAGAAAAAATATATGTATAAGATAGTGAAACTGTTTATGGGTTGCAAAAAAATCTTCAATCTAATAATTTTAAAAAATTGCGAATAAATATCAACAAAATAGTCATAATAGATGCAATGCTAAAATATGCAGTATATTTATCTCCATTTCTTTTTTACGTAAGGGGTTAAAAGAAAATATTAAACTTCTACATAGAAAGCTTTCGTTAAATAATATCTAGAGATTTACATATTCCATACGTTTCCGAACGAAAGCTGTCTGTAAGGCTTCTATTTATTTTTCACCATTCAAATATACGTATATAATACTGAGATTTTATTCAAAGATCTGCAGAGAATATAGGATGTTCTGAAATAACACGTTGCTCATGGCAAAAATAATGGAAAATTTCCAGAAAAAAGTGGATCAATATTGTAAGGGTTAGTCAAAAACGGATGCAATTATTTTATTAATATAAAAATAAGGAAGACAATGTAATATAATCATAGCCCAAGATATAGCTATACATCACAGGCTCCCATCAATATCTCTAGAAATAGTCATCACCTCTTTCAGTGACAGTCTGCTACCTACGAACGATGGTATGCATCCAAGCCTTTTGATACATTGGTGATGTATCCAATTATTTATCGAAACTTTCAATTACGTATTGCAATCTGACATTGCAGGACGTTCCTATCATGCCTGCTTTACTATTGTAGAGCTGTAATCTTTTCAAGAATGGGGTGCCCTGATTATAACAATGAAATCGAATGGGAAGTAAAGACTCTGGTCAGCGTGTTTTTGTGACTTGGAACCAAGTTTTAATTGCTGTTTCATCAGGGTTTACCATTGTACGGGGTGTTGATATCTGTTAGGCGCTGAGCTGGGGGTAAATTTTTAACCCGCAATGGTTAAGAAGCAACATGAAATTATAAAAGTAGATTCTTATAGAGAAAAAATAACATTTTGTAAATATTAACGGCAAATAATTGTTATAAGCAAAGAATACTTTTAAAAGATACCGGCAATAAATTTAAAAAGAAAAAAAAGGACATCAACATATTTTTAGAAGAAGATATATCAATGCATCAATGCATATAAAATTATCAATACATATAAAATTAATACCAGCAATACATTGCTGAAAAATATATATTACCGGCAAAAATTTCTTTTTCGACAGAGACCGTTGTACGAATATATTTTCACTGAACCTGATTTGCAAAACTGTGTCCTGCAAAGAATACATATTATTTGCATATGAAACTATCCTAAAAGTCTTGTCGGCCTCAAATTACCCATTCAGACCGATATGCCGTAAAACTACAACAACAAAAGATAATGCGCAATCTGACTTAGCATCTTCAGATTTCAATCTCTTTGTCCAAACGAAAGACATATGCCAAAATGATGGCGGTGATGATGAAGAGAAAAATTCAGTTAGGAATTGCTTACATCAGCAGCAAGGAGGGTTTATAAAATTGGGATAACTGCCAGCTTTTCTACGGTGGATGGTTGAAGGTGATGCTTTTTGTGGAGAGAAAAGTTTAAAGAACATCGAATCAGGGTGTGATTTTCCCTGCAGATTGCTAAGTAGGGCCATTTTCGAATCCTCTCCAAAGACACATAATATATTTAGAAGATGATATATCAATACATCAATGCATATAAAATTATCAAAAGATATAAAATTAATATCAGCAATACATTGCTGAAAAATATATATTACCGGCAATTTTTTCTTTTTCGACAGAGACCGCTGTACGAATATATTTTCACTGAACCCGATTTGCAAAACTGTGTCCTCCAAAGAATAAATATTATTTGCATATGAAACTATCCTAAAAGTCTTGTCGGTCTCAAATTACCCATTCAGACCGATATGCCGTAAAACAACAACAGCAAAAGATAAAACGCAATCTGACTTAGCAGCCTCAGATTTCAATCTCTTGTTCAAATGAAAGACATATGCCAAAATGATGGCGATGATGAAGAAGTGAAAAATTCAGTTAGGAATTGCCTACATTAGCAGCAAGGAGGGTTTATAAAATTGGGATAATTGCCAGCTTTTCTACGATGGATGGTTGATGGTGATGCTTTTTGTAGAGAGAAAAGTTTAAAGAACATCGAATCAGGGTGTGATTTTCCCTGTAGATAGGTTAGGGGGACCATTTTCGAATGCTGTCCAAAGACACATAATATTTACTAAGTTTTCGTGGGTAAGCATACCAGTATACAAAATATATACACTGTTTAAAATAAAATTGGACGTCTATTAAATATTGCTATCTATTAAAAATGAAGTTTATATATATATATATAGATATATAGATATAGATATATGCAGAAATTATTACACACACACATATATATATATATATATATATATATATATATATATATAACGAAAAAAGGAGATAATTTTAATAATTTATGATAGTCATATTAGTATTTGAATTAATTTTTCGAAATATAGGTATATTCTTTGAATATTATTCTAGTATGTCTTGTTTTATAGCTAAAAATTCCATGAAACGCAGTGTCATTCAAATTATTCCGATAAAAATTTATTTTTGAATCTGAACCATACAATCGTCGATTAATACATGCAGATGTCATTAAAATATCAGATGTCTCTTTACGTATAAAAGTAAATGAAAACATTTGTTAATGGCGTTTATATTTTGTATATACGAATACTTGATACATTCTTTCCGACTCTGCTATCGTTGTTTACCAGATTAAGCTTCGTAAATAACACAAATTTAGACATACGAATATTTTTGTATTGTTTATTCAGCCAATGTTGATTAATTTACTTACAACTAGCGATGTAAGGTTTCCCAATATATGTGGCATAATGAAAACAATTGGCTTAGAATTATCCTTTAAAACTGCTAATAGAAAGAAACTCATCAATATGTGTGTGTGTGTGTGTGTGTGTGTGTTCTGCAATCTTGCATTGAAAAATATTTTGTTATGAAACGACCGATAACGACTATTTTATTAATTTTGATATAATTGTCTTTTTAATTTTAATTAATTTTTAAATATCCCGCACACTATTTTCCAGTTTTTAAGTTTTGTTTACTTTTCTATTTACACACATAAAACATCTATTTTTTTCCCAATAAAACTTTTTTCATTGAATGCAAATCTCTTTCCTGAAAACTGTTACGATAATGGATTTTATCATTACAACGATACCATTCTTTTTTTTATTCCCTTTCTTTTGTTTGCATAAAAACTTGCAACCAGTAACTGCCATTAGGTTGTGTTTTATTTTAAATATTTTTATTTTCCTGCAAATAACTTTACTTATTTTGAAACAATAACGATCTCTCGTCAGCTTTTATTATTTTGGCGTTTTTCATATTGGTTTGTACTCCATAGACATAGTTCAATATCAGCATTATGCAAAAAATAATATCGTTTTGCTCTTTTTTATTATATTTGGTCGATTCGTTTTGGGATTATTGTCAGCAGTTTAAAGTAAACATGAAAAAACTGTGAGCTATGAGAAACTATAGTTAAACCATAGACGTTTTAATTATTATTGACAAAAATCCATGAAATATATTTATTCTGCCATCTTGAAACAGTCAGGCATTCTGAATAAAATAAATACTACTTCTCGTGAAATAATTTAAGACTTTAGATGAATAACTGAAATGTTTACATAGATATCGTATGAATAGTTAATATCATAATTAGTAACCAAATAAGACAGGAACAGTGCGGTTTTCAATGAAGTTCACTGGTAATTGAATGCATTATCTATAATACAAATGATCCCTGGTAAAGCATTAGAAATGTAGAAAGAAGGATAATTATAATTTACAGATTATGCCAAATTATTTTATAAAATGCGACACAGAGAAATATTTGAAATTCTATATAGGTGTCATCTATTTCGTAATAATATTAGAAAAAATCTAGTAGTTATCATTTAGTTAATTGCCATACGTGATACACGTTTAGCTGAACAAGTAAATTTCGATACGCGTCTGACTAGGGCAGAACATTTTCTCGTAGTAATCAGTCATTACTTCTGCAGTAGACTGGTTACTGTACAAGGCTATAGACCACAATTTTCGATGTTATTCAACCCATAAAGGAGACATGAATTAATACATTTCCCAAGTTTATCTGTGTGTAAGTGAATGAAACGAATTCAATTTAGATTTGAACTCTGCCGAATTCTCATACGAAAACTTACCTAGTACGCCACAACGAACATCCACGATATTGAAATAAAATTAATTTTATAAGGATAGAAATGATATTTTATAAATATACACATGTATAAAATGGCCTAAGACAAGGATGTGTCTTCTCACAGAAATTGTATAACCTAGATGACGAGGAAATTTTGAGAGAATTATAAATCCTACAAAATGTCATTATTGGCATTCACAATCAACAAAAATCTATGCAAACTACTCGAAGCAAAAGAAAGCGAGAAAAATGACTGATCACCGATTGTGAAATTCACAATATATGGTTGTCAGTAAAAGAACAGCTCAAGATGCAAAATAAGAAATGCTGGCGTCAAAATCTGGCAAATTTAAATAGAAGGTGTTCTAACAGAAGACAGAAAACCCAAAGCTTAAATATGAAATTCAGTTTGAATATAGAAATACGCATTCAAAATATTAGCAAAGTAGTTTGAAACAAGAAAATGTCGTCAGAAAAAAAGAGAAGTGTACTGTTATGTAATATTCATCCTCATATATGGCAGAGTATATGTGGCAATCTTCCTTGAATTAAAGGTATTGTTTACATCCTTCTAAGAAAATATTACTCACTACAATGTAACTTTATATCCTAATGATTAGTCAATAGCAGAAATTTATAAATAACGAGCTTGCGGTTTTCAAATTTAATATTCTGATGAATCTTAATTTTTAAGCTCATCAACAAATCTATAGTAATAAATATCCTTAGATATTCCTGGGTTCCAATTTTACATAGTTCATCTGAACAGCTTTAAGAAAATATGTAATAACATTAAAACTGATGAATACTGCTCGTTAATTTAGAAGTGGGTAGAATGTTTTTAAAAATCTTTTAAACACAACTTCTATCATACGTCTTACATTTTCTCATTGAAAACAAGTATTTGCTTTCCCTTTTTTTGCACAACCAAAACGTTATACCTTATTATTTATAAAGTATTGACAGGAGATGTTAAACAATTTTTATTGCCTTCATTTTCTAACGGAATCCGTGAAGTATCCTTTTCTCTGTTCCACGCGAGCAAAACAGAATAGTCCATTGTTTACGAAGTATTGGCTAGACGTAATTTTCAAGCCAACAAACGAACGGGAGACTCAAAGACAAATATTATCAACATAAAGAAATTTTTGCTTCTCGACAGAGTGACTTCTCGATCTCGACCGGTTGATACTGGTTTTACTGTTTATAGTGTGAGAAACAGATGTCAACTCAAACACGCGTGCTTTTTCAAAATAAAGATTATTGTAATAAGTAATAATGTTATTTTGAAAAATAATTATATACAGTCAATATAGCAGTAAATATCCGTTTTGCTAAGAATTATCTCCTGAATTTAATTTACAAAATAAACCTCAAATCTGACCTGTGTGATAAACGTTTATCATTTATGAATTAAGTTAAATAATATATTTACATAAAATGTCTATTTTCATGAGGCAAAACACTAAGTATTATAGTTTTCAAACCAAATTATTCTGACCGTAATTCCGATTTTAAGGAAGCGCGTAATATATTAATCTGTAAATGTATTACACATTCACTAATTTCGGAAAGACCAACTGTAAATCATGCGTCCAATATTACAAATTAATCTCCGTTAATAAGAAGACACTTATTGATAGAACGCGGACTATTTAAGAATAACAAAAGATGAAAACAACACCGATTAACATTTGATCAGTGGCTCCTCTATGCTTGACTGTTCAATGTAACCGCGTTTATTCACACACACACACACACACACACACACACACACACACACACACACACACACACACACACACACACATATATATATATATATATATATATATATATATATATATATATATATATATATTCCTTTTAAATTTAATGAAAAGTCGTACACTGAAGATTATTCATAGAACGAAACATTTCATTTGGAGAAATTCGCAACGCAATTTTATCTTTCATCCGCATTGCATTTCAATCACAATTTCTCTCTCTCTCTCTCTCTCTCTCTCTCTGTCTGTGCCTCTCTGTCTGTCTGTCTCTTTATATATATATATATATATATATATATATATATATATATATATATATATAACATATGCAGCAATCTCTCTCTTTCTCTTCAGGTTTCATTAAAAATGAAATTTATTTATATTCTTCAGGTTATCTTTTCCTTTTTTCTTTTGTGGACAAAAATTGTATAAAAATTATTCAAGTGTTAACTTTATCCGAGCGCTTTCAGCTATATCTTTAGCCATTTTCGAGGATGACTTTAATTTTACAAGTAACAGAATAAATGTGGTGTAATATATGATGTAGTGTAGTGGTATGTGTTGGTGGAATATTTCTTTATATAGTAAGCATATAATTTAAAAAAGCGACTCAGTCTCAATCTTTTTCTTGATATACACACATGTTTTATCAATTATCTCAATTAAAAGCCCACATAGATCATGTACAAACTTTGGAAGCATATTACATTTCTAGTATGGCTTCTGATGATGTTATCTGTCATGATAACCCTATTCACAATCTGATTTCATTTTTTCCTTTATAAATTATGTCGAAAAAATATTTGCTGAACAATGATACAGAGAGATTGCACTCATTTTTGATAAGAGCAAAGATCGACGTCGAGAATATCTAAGTTTGCTGTGGGTGAACTACAAACTTGATAAGTATAAATTTCTTTGGATGTTGAAAGAAATAAGCTGTACACGTTTGTCTAAATTAAAAGAAATAGTTGAGCTGAATATTGTAAGACATGATGTTTAAGATTCATTTTTCATATAATTTACTTAGTTTCTATTCATGAATTATAATAACAAAATCTTTTACGATTTGAAAATCTCGTATTATCATAAAAAAATTAATAGTATAAGTGAATCTTCCTAACGATAGTAAGAAGATTATTTGTTACGTTAAAGCAAGTGCATCGACACTTGTAGAACTATCGATTTAAATATGAGAATGTAATTACCGGGAAAGAGTTTTACATCATATTGCTTAGAAGACTTTTCTAGCAGTAAACATCCACTAACAATATGTCTTTTATTGGAACATTATTGTCAAAATTATGTATTCTGCTTTATCAACTGCTCAATTTCTAAATTTACCTAATTCTCTATAATACAGGAAACGATTTCAGCATATATACAATTATAGAAAGTAGTATAAGACAGGTATGTTCTTTCCCACTGAATCTATTCAGCATATATAGCGAAGCATTTATGAGAGAAATAGTAGTTCTTCCAGGATTTGACCTTAGCTTCCACAATCTGAATAATATAAGATACGCAGATGATCCAGGCTGATAGCAGGCATGGATAACCAACCACAAATCCCTCTACAGATGATTGCTAATAAAAACGAAAAGAAAGGGCTATGTATATACTATGAGAAAATAAACAAGAGTCTAATATGCCTACTACCAATCGCGCATACTGTTAGCAAGCAGAAAGATAAATTTAAATAACGGTGAATCATTCTAATGTTCAACAGAGATTTCAGTCAGCGTATTAACGTGGCCATATATGCATTGCTAAGGCTGAGTAGAATATTAAGAAACAAGAGGAATTCATAGGAAAGAAAGCAAAGTGTACTGTGCTGTTAAATAATATATCTCCTCCTTTATGGCAGCGAATGTTGAACAATCTCCTCAATGATGTAGGAGAGATTTGAAGCAAGAGAAATATGGTTCTACCGAAGAATTAAAAAGAATATATGGACAGAACATGTGTGAAAGTAACGATGTTTTAGATACAATTCAAAAGTAAATCAAACATATGCTTAGCAAAAAAATCCTGTTAAACATAAGCATGAATTTCTGTGCGAGGCTTAGATGTATCACAAGGCTGAAATAATGAGACACACATCTAGCGAGAAATATTTGCTGACAATTACACAACGCCGAAGTTCTCAAATACTTTTTAACTGCATGTTAGATATGAACCAAAACCGAAAATATGGGACAAACAGTCAGGAACAAACTCACTTCTTAGTCGTAATTGTTCTCTCAAGAGAATTGTACTAAATATTCTTCTGTTGTGTTGAACTCAGTTATATTTGTGCATTGAATTTAGTCGTTCGTATCCTAACGTCGATGCTAGCTAAAGCTGAAAAGTTAATCTACTTTACTATATCTGGTTGGGGAGAGAGAATAGGATCCGTATCTTTCAAAGATATTTGCGCATAGGTGTGAGTAAAGAACTTCGACTCAAATTTGATTTTCGCTCTTCGGTTTCTCATTCGCAACCGTAATTATTATACCAGCTGCGCGTTCTCAACATTACATACCCATGTTCTATGAAGCGTCAGAGTTTTCATTAGTAACACGAATTTAGTGTTACTAACATGAGTTAAATTTCTATCTTGATATTTGTCATGTGTTCCTTGCATATTTATATTATTTACAAACGGATTTTTGTCCAGATTTTTGTTGTTATGATAAGGATTCTGTCATTTTGCATCCGACTTCATCGCATGTTTGCCGATCCGTTTATTAAACTGAGTATATCGAAGCGAACCATTTTTAATATAGATTGTTCACATTTCTTTGAACATTACTAAACAAGATTTCACTAGATTGAATAAAATGTCTCAGTTTTAAATCGCATGAATTTTATTTTGAACAAAAAATCATGAACGTTTTTGGTGCTTACGACTGAAACGCTTTGATTATAACAAAAGATGAGATAATAAGCACACACATATATTGACACAGAAAATAATTAATTAAAAAATTTCTGAATTTGTTTTTTATAGTGAATAAAGAATAAATTAAAATTTTGACATAAAAACGTCTTACCAAACGTAAGTTTTTCTTAGTTGAAAATACAGAGAATAACCAGATATTTTCTCTTGACTATAAAAATATCAACGATAGAAAATTCTTTAAAGACATTTTCATGTTTATATTTGTTGCTAATTACTAAATACATTGATCTGTCTGTCTCATTAAAATACAATTAAGAGTCAATATGGGAAGGCAGGTGTGGTATTTTCTTTATTGTAGCGTACTCGCGTTGCCGGCACTCGAAACACAGTGAATGGACATTTATCGTGATAGTGATGATCCGAATGTAAGGTGATTGCATTTGCATGTTTGCATTTTAAGCCAGATGAATGCCAAATGCAGGTATTTACAGGAGGCCATGTTGAAGGAACACGTCGATAGAACTATGACAATCAGAAGTCTGATTATCTGACAAAAGTGTACGACTTTTAAATACGCGGGAAACAGGGAACATGGATTTACCAAAGATTAATGCAGACGCTTAAATGAGCTTTTGCAAGAAGATCGGTCAAAATATATGTAATAACCTGAAAATTAATTCATTTTATATTCATTGATATATAGATTTTTTAGGTCATATATTTTGCCCTAAACCAATCAAGGCGTCTAGGTGATTATTACAAAAGTAATTCTTTCCCTGAATGAATAGATTTAAATATTGTTATTAATAGTTCGTTGTTGCTAGTTGTCTTTGGAATTAGGAAATTTTGCTTGTGAATTTGCAAATAAAAACAACCAAAAATACTCAGCAACGTCGGTCTCCCATAATGCTAAATTGAAAATTGTTTTCTTCTGCAAGTAATGATATAAAAATAATTTTAAAAGCTGCTGTATTATCTTTCAAGATTTGCATGTTACATCAAAATGAATATCAACACATACTCAAAAGGATTAACCAAATGATGACAAAAACATTTTAGGTCTCCATGTATCTGATAATTCTTTATTTTTATTCGACGTTAATGAGCATATGGATTATGCAAAATGCGTTCCACATGGAAAAGGGAATAACGTGCTGGCCCCGTTTGAAACTGCATACAACTCATTCTATTTCTCTAGATATCAATTATGAGGGATATTCGAGTGATGCAATGAATAGCTGCTGGAAATGAGACATCCTGTAGTTCAGTTTGAATTTTTGTCGTGTTCATTGCATTTACAACTACCCTTGAGACAGGTATGAAGCGATTACTGCTCCTCCAGTTAAAGGCATGAAGTTACTTTTGAATATCGACAAATCATAATATAATATTTATTGGGAAATACTAACTAATTCTATAATAAAAAAACATATTTTGGTTTCAAGTAAACAACGAGTATATACCGCAAAATAACAAAAAAAAAACAATCTATATAAGCTGAGAGATTTACAACTTCTATGCTTCTTTGTTTTCTGCATGTGAATTTTACCAAAATATACTGGATGATTCATTTAATTCATCGAGAATGAAAATTACTAATCGACTGTAATCGAGTCAAACGTGCTATCCATTTAACCACGTCAAAGTTCACCTGATGTCTGCAGTGAATACTTTTCTTCAAGACAAATATTGTTACTTTGATGGACATATGTTATTATCTCCTTGACCGCCACATTTCGACAGGAAATGAAAAGGCAATTACTCACATTTTCATGAGGCATTTCCAAATAAGGAATTTATCTCATCTCTGTCGTTAAAAAGTTGTGAAAACAATTAAGTTCACACGAAACATATCTATATAATTATTTGTATTAATATCTTTTTTTCAACTATGTTCATCGCATGATTTCAAACCATTATTTCTTTAGGCTCCTGTGTCCCGTTTATTATAATCACCTTCCCAGATGTTTTATCACAAAGACGCACCAAAAAAGTAAAATGATTAAAAATACTTTATCTCTCACCCTACTATCTACCGAGAAACAAAAACTTGGATAATGGTGTTATTCTTGTTGGGGGCGCCTGCTATTCATCTTCGGTTTTTACAACAAAATCCATAGGAGAAAATACAACGTAATCACTCTTGAGTTTGAAGCTCAATATCAGACACTTTCTCCTCAACGTGACGTAGCTTCCATCAGTCTTTTCTACAAATATTTTCAGTATGTGCTCCACCACATGAACTTGCACGTACTACTAGATTGGCATCTTAGTTCACCCATTTTAACGTCACAATAGTCAAATATACTAGTCACTTCTAATCTATTAGTTTCGTTTCCCGTATTTCCTTCCTGTGAAACCCTCTTCTCCATACTTGTTTTCCTGAGAGCTACGATCTCCAGATATTTAAATTCAATGTCAACTGCCATTATCCTTTCTTCGACATTCCCTTCGCATTTTTTCAATGTCTATTCTCTCACTATAACCACATTCGCGCCAGTTGCGGTCCTGTCTTGCTTGGCCTGAAACAATTATGAATAACATCAACACTCGAAAAAGATTGAAATTTATGTAGTTGAAGTTAAATATGTTTTCACGGATTTAATAAATTGGTAGTGTTTCAAAAATTTAATGTTATGCATACTGACAAATAACTCAGGATAGATAAGTACATATTTTAAATGGCGTTACTCAAAAGTATGGTTCAGTGAAAACAATAAGTAAAAGGAGTAAAAATGTTCACAATTTGTAGATTTAAAGATATAAACAAATCGTGAAAACTTAATTTTTCTCAAATTTGATTGCGTATATTCTATTTTGTTAAAGAAAACATATTACTACTTTGAGAAAAAGATTGAAAATACCTGGTTATTGATTTTGTGAAATAATAGAGAAGTTTCTTGGAATAGTAATGGGGATGGAGCCATGGAGAATCTGATACTTACAAGGCAGATAGAGGAACAGGTGAAAACAGTCTGTGAAAAACTGATTGGGCTTAAGTAAGTTGATGGCAATGCAAGATTTCGATAAATTAGAAGGGTAAAATATATTAAAATTTACTACTTCAGAAACATGTGGAGAAATATAATCGTCTACTTCTTCAATGATCACGGTACATTAAAATGGGTGAAGAAAAAGAATTAATAGATGAAGATTATTTATGGTCATATGCACATGGTCATATTTAGATATTAATGGTCATATGCACGTATACTTTAATATCTTTAGAAAAAATATTTTTTCTTGTTATATTAATCGGTCATATTGTCGTTGGTTTTCGATTTCTAATTTGGACTGTACGTTTCAGCCAACTACGTTTTCTTATTGTAATATTACGAGATAAATCAGTAAACAGAATAGGAATGTAACGAAAGATTGGCATATAGTCATCTGCAGACAGATTTGGTTCGATGTATCACAGCTCATCAGTACGGTTAGACATCCGATTGTTTTACCCAGAATTGAAACTCGAACGAATTGGCGTCAGTCGGCGAATCTACCTCGGTGCTATGGGCTCTCGGTAGAATTTTTGCCTGTGATATACCATGTAAACATAAGCCAGTAGTTAGAGTGTACTTAAAGTCAACATTTCTTCACGGGAGACTGCAGATGAGCGCTCGAAAAATTACGCCCTATCCAGAGTGCTGGCGTATACTGTGTTCTTATACGAATTCAGCCGTTACACATACAACACGGATCTCCTTTCGAAGCCACAAATGTTCTGCAACAGAAAGCTAGATACCAGTATAGATTAGTCCTCAGGTCATCGCAGGAATTGCCAGAACAAAAATTACCATTTGACGGGCTTCGGTTTTAGTATGTTTGGTAACTGTGGATTTAGAGTACAGATCGCCCTACTGTTATCCATCGTTGGAATATTTTTTCTCTTCCAAGACATTTTGCCAACTAAACTGTCGTTTTGTTTCATCCATAGCTACGAGTATAAAAGTTATATTCATCTATTTCCCAAGTTTATTACCCCGTAAATGAATGTAATAAACTTGACTGGAAATCAAACACAGTAATGTGATTCCTCGGTCTAAGCCACAGTCGCTCACACCATGTTATCACACACACACACACACACACACACACACACACACACACATTTATATATTTATATTGAAACGTTTTGTTATAATTAGGCAAAGTGTTTGGTAAGTATATTCCCATTTTAAAATACTTATAATTTATTTAACTATAATTTAAAAAAAAGTCTCCGAAACTACGAAGAGTGAAGAAGCCCAGCACATCACCAAGGCTACTATACGACACGCTAGTGAATGACCTCACCCTGCAGAAAGAATACAATAACAGTGTGAGAAAGAAATATGAAGAACATATTGGAAAAGGGCACTCAAAATGGGAGTCTCTAAAAGAAGCGATTGTGACCTCAGCGAATGACATAGTCCCAATGAGAATTAGACGCAGAAGAAAAAATGAGTGGATGACCGAAGAGATCCTTCACATGAGGCAAAGGAGACAGAAATAACGCCAAGACATGGATCAGATTATAAGAAAGTCCACAGGGAGATAAGGAACAAATGCTTACAAGCCAAAGAGGAATGGCTCAGCAACAAATGCGAAGAAGTAGAGAGACTGAGCAGGACCAACAAAGCAGAGACGCATAAAGAGATAAGAGAAATAACAGGACAAATAACCTGCTCCTCAACAGGATGCATAAAATCCAAGGATGAAATAATCATATTACAGAAAGAGGAAATACTCCAGCGATGGGAAAATATATAAAGGATCTCTTGTGCGACAAGAGAGAACAACTGAGAATACACAAGAAGATGGATGGACCGGAAATGATAAAATCCGAAGTGGAAGCTGCAATGACCAAAATGAACAGAAATAAAGCAGCTGGTCCAGACGACATAGTGATAGAGCTGCTAACAACCTTAGAAGAATATGGCATAGAAAAAATTACCGACATGATAAACGAAATTTATAGCAGAGGAATAATACCAGACGACCTATGCAAGTCGATATTTATAGCACTGCCGAAGAAACCAGGCGCAAGCGAGTGTGAACTACACAAAACTATCAGCTTAATGAGCCACATTACTAAACTGATTGTCAGAATCCTGATGAATAGTGCGAGAAGCAACAACAGGCCAGAGATAAGGCAGGAACAGTGCAGGTTCGTCAAAGACAGAAGAACAAGGAACGCCATATTCATGATTAGGATGCTCTCCGAAAGGGCAATACAAATGAAGAAAGATTTGTACCTATGTTTCATTGACTATGCGAAGGCATGCGACAAGATACGACACAAAGAACTGATGGAGATGCTCGGCAGCCTCGCCATTTACGGCAAAGACATAAGCGTAATCAAGAATCTCTACTGGCAGCAAACGGCCTGCATACGGACAGGAAAACGATCTCAGTAGATTTACAAATATAGAAAGAGGCGTAAGACAAGGATGTGTCTTTTCACCGGATTTGTTCAACCGGTACAGCGAGAATATCTTAAGGACCCTAGCTGACACGCCAGGATTGGTTGTTGGAGGACACAACTTGAACAACATAAGGTACGCAGACGATACATGCTGATTGCGGACAAGGAAAGTAAAATACAAGACCTCATACAGAACGTAGCGGTGGAGAGCGACAAAAGAGGACTACAAATAAACTTTAAGTAAACTGAGATCATGGTCATCAGCAATAGATACAACCGAAAATGTCAAATAAATGTGGGAGATACCAGAATCAAATAAGTACAAACATTTAAATACCTAGGAAGTGTCCTAACTGAAGATGGAAAGTGCGACACGGAGATCCGAAGGAGAATTGGCATGGCAAAGGACGAGTTCCAGTAGCTGAGCAAAATACTAACACACAGGAAAATCTCACTGGAAACAAAGAAAAGAGTGCTGGACTGCTACGTGATGTCAGTTCTTCAATACGGCAGCGAATTCTGGACAATATAATCGAAAATTAGAACAAAACTGGAAGCAGCGGAAATGTGGTTCTACAGAAGGATGCTGCGGATATCATGGACTGAGCATGCAAGCAACGATGAGGTGCTGGAAAGAATGGCAACAAAGAGGAAATTGATACTGAGCATCAGGAAGAACAACTGAAGTTCCTGGGACACGCAATGTGGAAGGGGAGCCTGGAGAACCTGATACTGACAGGCCAGATAGAAGGAAAGAGAGACAGAGGAAGGCAGCGTATAACATATTGCAGGACCTGATCAGGTGGTTGACGGCACGGGGGTTGACAGGAGTAACGCGAACAAACATACTAAGAGCCACAAGGGATAGGGAGACGTGGAGAACCATGATCGGCTACGTCATGAAAGGACAGAGCACATAGAAGAAGAAGATATGACCGGAAATTTTTTATTATGAGTGTTTACTTAAACTTAATATGTACACCAGATGTGTCTACAGGTAATCACATCATATGATTTCAAACAGGTATTTTGAGGGTATGGAAACTATATCTTTCTGTTTTTGTCTTTTAACGTCTTCTAAATTATTGGTTTCGTATCGTAGATTTTTTGTAACAACCTCCCTCTGAATAAAAAACAAACAAATTACAAGGCGTTACTTCCGAACTGTAGGTTGGCTACTCATGCTTAAAGTAGGGAGTTAATTTTCAATCATTCCAAACACCCCCCCATATATATATATATATATTAGTTTCTTCTTAGGATTATCAAACTTAACATTAAAATCGTTCGTAATAAAAAGTATTTATAGTTTGTGCCGAATATGAGTAACGGCTAAAAGAACTAGCAAGAGAAAAAAATAAAGATGTGTAAAAGTCAAGAGGAAGAGTAAATTCAACTTCCAGAATTAATTATATACAATTAAAACTATATATATATATAAGCATTCTTCTTACAACATGGCACAGTGCCAAACGATTTGTACATTGTCGGTTATTTGATTGTAAAAGCAAGAAAATTAACAATAGAGACAGATGTAATAAAGTCGACGGAGAATAAGATATTTTTGTGAAAAATCCTGAAATAATTCGTAAAACAAAACTGAAATAAAAGGTCTTTTTGATTAGTGTCGATATTGTAAACATGTCTGGTCTAAAATTTTCTGGTTGTCGAAAGTACAAAATAAGTCTGCTTAAAAATCTCATCATGCTTTTATATTTATTTTTTTTATTAATTTTTATTTGATATTTAACGTTTTTTTTACTATGTGTTTAAAAGAAAGAATTAATGAGAGTTACCTTACTCTTCTTCTGTTACGACATTCTAAATATATCGTTCGATATAGCTGTACAGATTTAACATTAGTAAACATGTTGACTTCGTCTCCATGTGTTTTTTAATTTATTTGAGATCACATTCGTATATTTCAATGCACTTACACTGCTTCAGCTTTTTATCTCCGAATTTTCACCAGGTCGGGAGAGCAGAGACTTTTTTCTCTTTGGGATCAAATTGCACATATCTCGATTTAAACTTGTCTATCTTTGCTTGGGATTGATAACTGATAACTCTCTATAGCAAAATTTAATTCTAGTACATCTATTAAATGCAAGAATTAAAGGTAATTTCACAATTTTCTAAAGAGAAGATTCATTTCTTTCACATCGATGTAAACAATATATATATTACTCAAGATTACAACATTGCAAACTATGAGAGCCTTTCAATTGTAATTGATATTTATGACAGTGAATTATGTGAATTATTTGAATGTACTTTGAAGTATTCAACATCAAATATATGGAAGATATAGCGGATAGATAAAAATTGGGCCATGTCTTTATGATACTAGACTTCAGAATACTAGCCCTACGGGGTTATATTTCCTAAAGATTTTGTTGTTGGTGAAAAATTGGACTTTCGTTTTTGGTTCTTGGACCCTGGAATAATTACGATTATTTGACTACGTGCAAGTGTCATGAAATCTTCTAGAAATACATTTTAGAAATTAATTAACGGAACTATTCTAATAATATTGCAAAGGAAAAATATTCTAGATGAAATGCACATTAAAACAGTAATTATAAATTATTGTAAATTCCTTTTAATTACAATCTCGACTTAATCTGTTAAAATCTAAAGAATTAAAACAACATAAATATCAAGTATATATACAACAGTATCTTCGGACAATATCTTCCAGATATCTGTATAAAAATGATTTACTGAGCTTTTTTGTTTTGTTTTTGCGAGTACGTGTGAAAGAAAAGTTGTTAAGAAGTTCGATTTTTTTTTACCTTCATAGTCTGTTTTCATAAATATTTCCTCACTGTATTATAACTTGATCTGCTAAAAGAAAAAAATAATTCATATAAATTATTCGTATAATTTTATGTAATATCTATCTAACATGTAATTTCCTATATAAGATGAGGGACATGGAACTAACATCTCTTATCTATTATCACTGAAAAACGTTTAGATATCGCAATAGGATTGTAACTTCGTCAAGTTTTATCATACAAATCATTACTTTCCACATACATTTACGCAAGATGCTGAATCGTGTAACAACATACACAACATTTTCCACCAATGCTGGCATGCCAAGTCTATTATCTCTGCTAAAATCTAGTGTTTAGTCTCTGTAATATTCCAAGAATCTTGGATGAATGTTAATGGTTTATATATATATAGTATAGAGGAATTTCGTGGCACATTTCAGCTTGCCAAACAGCCACTCAATTGCGATTCGTAATAAGGCAAATGATTTCAAATCCCTACACTTGCTACAGAAGTTATAAACATCTTGCCAGGAGTTAGATTTAAAAATTCTCCTTTTTATTGCTATAATTTTAAAAATATATTAGTTTGATTTTTTTTAAATTTTTCAACAGAAATATAAACAACTTTGTCACGTTTACACATGTTAAATAATTTCATAACTAATATTGTTTAGAGACATGATTGTGTAGACAGTATATTTTCCGGCAGATATTGGAAATTCATTTGTGCTGTACATCGGTTCTCAACGAAGGCTAGAGAATCCAATCTGTCCTGCTACACAAACAATTTCTGGAGGAAGAAAAGACGGATTAATACCTTTCGCAAATATATATATGCGTAAGTAGGTGAAACGAAAACGACTGGAATAAGATGGAGAACTGTAATTGTTTCCAGTGAATTTTGGCTAAATTCATATATTCCCCTTAAAATTTCAGTCATATTTATAGTATTAAAACATAATGTTCATTTGCAGTTTTTACATAGTTAATTATTAAGAATTGAATTTCATTTAAGACTTTGTATCAATAATATTCATATTTATCATTAATTTGATATTACTATATAGTGATATTTCAAAGTGTTCGAATCTTAAATACATCTGCTTTTATTGTATTCCTTGAAATGATTTATTCATTTATTATTATTATTATTATTATTATTATTATTATTATTATTATTATTATTATGTCATTTTTCATCATATTTTGATTTCTGCTATGGTCGCACTACCAACCAAATCTGCGGGAAGATATAAGGCAGGTCGTGGTGTGTTGTTTTTTCTATCCCCCTATTATCCCTAGCGTTACATAGACACAGTTTTACGTAATGTGTGGGCTGTACTTAACAAGACAATATTGTGTATATCTCTTAAGCTGCAGTTTCCAGGGGTTTTTCAACGTGTTGCTTAGTTCCATTTTTATCATTCAAAGAGCACCTAATATCACTGGCAAGACTCTTGTTTTCAATTTCCGCATTTTTTTCTATTTCAGTTTCCACGTCTTTATATTTTGACAGATTTTCGAATTCCTTGGTTGCTATGTTACAATCCGCTGGACAAGCCATATCAATTAATAGACAAGTTTTGTCTTTCTGGTTTTTAACAATAATGTTCAGCCTATTTGCTTCAATTTTTCTGTCTGTGTAGATAGTGTAATGCCATAGAATGGTGACATCTATTTCTGTAACCGGTGCTGGGTGATGTTCATATCAGTGTTTGCTTATAGATTTTCCAGAGTGTTCGCATACTTTCCAATGTAAATATTGCTCCAATCTATCGTGCGATTTTTATATTCTATACGGGCAAGTACAGAACAAGATGAGATTAGATGGTCTAGTGTTTCTTGGAATTTATCACAGAATCTGCATTTTTGATCCACATTATTATGTATAATATTTGGCTGAAAGTTTCTAGTGAAAAGACTTTAAACTTGCGCTGCAAGAATAAAGCCTGCAGTCTCGAACTTTCATCCAGATGTACGTAACCATCGATGAGTATTACTTTTGTCAACATTGGATTTATTGACACGACTAGATATTGGCTATGCAGAGTTTTGTCTTGCCAGCGTTGTTTCATCTGTTTAAGAGCTTTATATTTGTCATTTCTTTTCATATCTTTGCTGCAATAGTTGGTTCTTGGCTTCTTTTTAACTTTTCTACAGAATCTACTAAATATAAATCTGGTTTGTATTTTCTGTCTTCTTTTATTATTGAATATTTTTTTCTTTCTTTCTTCACGTTGCTTGAATAGATTTATCATCCAGTCCTTTGTTGTTTCTATGTATGTTAGTAAGCCAATAGTTGTTGTCTTCCATGGCAATTCTGGCTGAATAAGACCTCTTCCACCTTCTTTACGAGGTATGTATAAACGGTCTGCATCAGCCTTTGGATGATGCATTTTATGCTCAGAAAGAAGCTTTCTTGTTTTAGAATCCATTCGGCTGATATTAGAGTCCGGTTTAAGATGTTGAAACTATATTGGACAACTGGGGTTGCAAGATTAATAATGGCCATAATTCTGTTCTGAGAATTCAATTCAGTTTTTAATATCAATCGTAGCCTTCTATAGTATCCTTTACGCACTATTTCTTTCATTATTTATGCTGAATATTTTTACTCTCACTTACACCTAGGTATTTATAAGCCTTTCCTGACTTTAATTCTTTTATTGTTACAGTAGGGTCTCTTGTTGTAATGATTCACGTAAAATTTAGCTTTAGCATATTTATTCAAATTGAATTTCATTCAAATGTCTTCGCTGTAGCATTTTCCAGTTTGCACAATACATTCCAGCTCGTAATCATTCTTAGCATACAACTTTAAGTTATCCATGTAAAATAGATGGCTTATTTTCTTTTGGCCTATTTTATAACCACATTCTGTCTTGTTAAGTTGACTGGTTAATGCTATTACAGATATGCAGAATAGTAAGGGAGACAAAGGATCACCTTGAAATGTACCTCTATAGATGTTTATTTTATCAAAATATATGTTCCATTTATATGATTGAGGTAAAGTGTTGTTTTCCCTATCGACATGCATTTTTTGATGAAATTGATGATGACGGGTGATATCTTGTATATATTTAAACTCTTTAAATTCCAGGAATGTGGCACACTATTTGAATGTCATACGATAATCTATCCAGGCAGTACTATGATTTTTCTTTGTATTGTAGCAGTTTTCCACGATTATTCTGTTAATAAGCAATTGCTTTTTACATCCGCAACAGCCACATTTACACCCTTTTTGTTCAAGTGGTAACATGTCATTTCTTTCCAAGAATACCTATGTGTGTTTTGTTAAAAGGATGTTAATAGTTTTTATGTTGTCGGAAGGCATATAATTTGTCTGTAGTTTTTCAGGTGGTTTGTGTTACTATTCTTGGATACAAGAAATGTAATTATTTTGATCATCCATGCAGAAATTTTAGTGGAATGGTTACCCATTTCTTGAAGTTCTTTGTTTAGTTTCTTATGTGCTGTATTTAAATAATATAACCAAAAATTACGAATTTTATCTATACCTGAAATTTCCAATTGTGTGCTTTGTTCAGTGTACATTTAACATCCTCTTCTGTGATTCCAGCCATGTATGTTCTTGTTTGATTCTGATTTCTTCTATCTATGGTACAATTCAATCAACTTCTTTGTTATGTTCTTTAAGGCAGGTCGATCTTTTTTCCAAATCTGTATAACTTCTTCCATCTTGTGGGGGGATTGTCACTTCAATTCTTTCTTTTTACTTATTTCCATGTAAAATTTCTTTACATCGGTTTTGTCTGTAGAATCATGATCTTTCGCATAGCGTCTTATTCTTTGAGCATTCCGTTGTATTGTTTGCGTTATTTTTACCTTAGTTGATAGGACTTCATTTTCATTTCTAATGTTATATTTTCTTTCGATTCTTCTGCCTTTTCTAGTTCTTACATATATTCCTCTTGTGAGTTCATCCAGTGCTGATAGTTCACTTCTAAGTTGTTCGGATTCTTTTTTATTATTTATTTTCCAAGGTGGATCTTCATGTCTGCGAGAATGCCTTGTTTTTAATTTGATGATCAATTTATTTCTTGCTGCTATTGCTGATGGATATAATGCTTCATTGAGATTTATATGAGTGTCTTCTTCATCCAAAATTAATTTAAATGTTGCATTGTTGAGATTAATAGTTTCGAGGTTCTGCTTTGTTGGTTGTCATTTTGGTAGCTGTTCTCGTTCCTCCATTGCAATATTTTGTATTTGACTTATATGGTTCTTGATTTCTTCCTTGGCTTTGTAATGAACTAAATTCCCCTTCATTTGTTGTATCCTTGTTAGCATTTTACTCAAATGATATCAAGTATTTTACACTTTTCCAATGACGCATGTTCAAAAGAATGTTTTAATGAAAAAGACAAAACTGTAACATGCCCACAAAGTCTGGAATTAAGAATAATGGTAATCTATCTTACTTATCTTTGTTAATTTTTCACTTAGAAAATATAAAGATTCAGTAGGAAAAAGAATTTTCGTTATTTTCAAAGATTGAAGCAAGAACATCGAAAAAGGAAATGTTTTTTAATTGTATCGGTAGTCACGATTTAGTACAGTACTTCAGTTGGTGTGTTAGATAATTTCCAAAGATCAACTTCCGTCTAATTGAATTATTTCACTTTCAATTAGGAAAAAAGTGTGAAAAATGCATCTTTTAAACAAGGTTTTTAAAACGGATTTAGCTAAATATTCAACATATTTTATCCTAAAACTCAAATTATTATCACCTAAAATTAAATGCAGCAGTTTTCTACCCCTATCTCAGGCGTTGGAAATATTTTATAACTGTCAAAGATTTTAATTTAACAAATGTACCTAATATTAAACTGAAATTCCCCACATATTTACAACTGTATTTCACAATGTCGATAGATACTGCAAACAACCATAAGATATTGTAACGACATCGGTAGGAAGAATATAATTGGATCCAATAAATTATCCACTTTGCGAGATCCAGCATTGCAGATAATTGCTACTATCTTTATCCGCTGATATATGGTCATTTTCATGAGAGGAAACGAACAGCTTAGGCTGGAAATAAACGCTTAGGTCTCTGCTTTACTGGCGGCAAGAAGACGATACTAATTAAATATAGTTCATATCTGAGCCTCCTGCTTCTTAACATTGATTATGATGTTTGTTTGTTCCTATGTTATTCGTTAAACAACATCATAGCAATCAGTGTCTTCTCCAGAAATATATGTAATATACGTGTCGATTCGTAACGGAAGATGGTTTACTTCATAAATATATTGTAATATAATCATGTTGATGATCTAAAATTAAGTTAAATAAAGTATATATATATAATTTGAAATCTAAATATTATAAAAATTATAGAGTTTTCAAAGAAAAACTTTTTGATTCTGATTTCGCGTCCCATGTTATTTTCACATAACACAATACGAAACAATATATATATATATATATATATATATATATATATATATATATATACTTGTCTCATGCACTGCTCTTATTCAATTTTATATGTATAATCAATTTTCCTCATCCTGGCACTAATGACACGAGTGCAGGAGGTTACAAAGAGATAAATAAGTTACAGGGGGTGTAGAAGAAAAGTAAGAGATGGATATGAATGAGATAGAGAATGTCAACTGACGTTGTATTAAATTATTCCAGATTCTAGCTTTCAGGTAAGTAAGCAAATAGCAATGAGTTCCACTAAAAAGAAGTAAGAGTTTTGTTTTAGCAGAAGAGACGGTTATATCAATTTCAGCGGTAAAATGGTGGAACTTTCATGTCAATTTAGGAGGACGGTTAAATATATGTGATCAGAATGCCTGAGGAAAAAAAAGCTGGCCAGAGCATTTGCTATGAAATTAACTTTAGAAAAGACAGAGAGAAGCCACAAAAATCGGTGAGAAAGTGAATGAATGTGTGCTTCCAAGTCATATCGGTTATATTTTAGATACTTTTTTGGGTTTTGTCGAGAATCTCAAAATGTACAGCAGGAAAACCCGACAGATATGTCAAGAGTATTTAATGTAGTAACTAATATAAGATTTATATATATATAAAATGCATTCTTTACAAGAAGACCTTCCTGGACTAAAGTAGTGGCCCACAATCCCTAAGCAAATCCACTATGGATTCGATGTACTCATTTCAGTCGATGCAGACTGTCAGTAAAACGGCCCTTATTAGAGGATGCATATAACTTGTGTTATTTTTTTTAACTTTAATTCATTTAAATGGTATGAGTTGGATTTAAAAATTATTTTGAATGAACTAGCATAGAAAGTTCAATGGCGGTTGGATCTTGGTAACCAGGGACTCACAGCAATATCTTCATTATATTTCTGTAATAATTGCGTTTTAAATTAGTGACAGGGCGTGTTATGTCCTGAAAGATAGCATTACTTGACATTGTTAAAGTTTATTACCATGTGTTTGGACACACATTTTCCTTAATACTGACGATGTTATTTTGTTCGTAACTTTATATCACATAAACGAAAAGGCCTTGTCATTTACGTAAGAATTCTACTGAAATATCGTGAACTAGCCTGCCTAAGCAGAAATATTCAAAGTTTCATGGACACTACGCATTAATAAAATACACACACTTTGGTCTCCAGATAATTTTTCAGTGGTAAATTTAACTAATATACGGAGGTGATCAATATCAGTTTATAGGAGATCAAGTCCAAAAGCTGCGTCAATTAAATAGCATTTATGTTATGACCATTGATTAAAATATTCTGATTATTCATTGGAAATATATTCATATAATCTACAGGGATCAATATATTGTTTATGTTGAGTTATTCCTTGTTTAACTTGAATTAAAAGTATTCGCATTTTGTTTTAGCGTTTATTCTTAGTTAGCGAGGCATAATCTTCCCAGTTTTTGCATATTGAAGAATTTGTCAATGAATAGTTTGGTGGTGGTTGCCAATTTTAACGAATCAAACCACTGCTCAGAGTTCCTCTTCATATCTGAACAAAACAAAACACAAAATGTGACTTTTCAGAAATAGTGAAGTCTTATCTAGTCCACAATTAGAACAAAACTATTTAAGTTGTTTAACTATATCAGATTCAGCTCATATAAATGAAATATTTATGGCCGGCGGATTTAACTTTCAAATTTCTGTCCCGGACCTGTCTGGTTTTTAGGTTATATATTACATGCCAATTTGTTCACATATCATGCTTTACGATCTAATGATTTTCGCAATATTCTTCATTTATAACCTAGTAATTTTCTTGATTTTTCTTTAGTATACGTTCTAAGTATATTATAATCTAATATTGAAGTAGCGGAGCTTTATGTGTTTAATGAATAACTGGAATAGTCAGTGAGCAATGAGTGACATGTAATTAAAACTAACAATACACACACACACACACACACACACACACACACACACACACACACACATATATATATATATATATATATATATATATATATATATATATATATATAGTCAACCGCAGACCGCAGAGAGATCTATTTGCTTTTAGCGAGGATTGAAACTCGACCGAATAGTCAACGGTCGAGTATTCTACATCTGTGTTATGGCCGTTCGGTACAAGAATTTTTGCGTGTTATATACCATGTAATCATAGGCCAGTAGCCAGGACAGTTCTAATTCATTACTGAATGAACTATGCTGTTTTTAAATCTACCATTCTTCCAGATTCCTCAATCAATGTGTGAGAGTGGAAATTTATATTGTGACTAGAAAATTTCTATGTTTTGAGATTTAAAGCTCAAATTTGTTAAAAATGATTTACATTAAAATGCAGAAAACAATCTTTGTTCATAAAAGAGTTAATATGGACGGGGAAAGAACACAACTGTGTCATATTAAATGTAAGGTCAATAGACACCTCCTAACAAACTAACTCGCTTCCATTCTTTCAAATACTCTTCCCACCCACCCGTCTGTCTATCACCCCCTTCTGACATTTCCTACATCTAACCACTCTATTCTATTTACCTTCCTGTATGTAGCCCCAAGCGCAATAGTGGCAGTGGAATGCCTTGCTTGGGGTGAAATGATTAAAAAAATATGTTTGAACTAAATTAAGTTAATCAGATTGCTGATCGACGTTGAAAATTTAAAATAGTTCAGACGTTAATAAAATTCGGCCAGATGTATATATTTTAGTTACGAAGAAATACTCTTAGAGTTATATGTATTCATGTTTATTTAAAAAAGAAAAAAATTATCTATTTGGGTTGAGTCATAATTTAATACTGGAAAACTCCGCATTCTAAATCTATTTAATTTATTAGAGCAGATTTAAGGCAAACACGTTTCTCGTTGATAGAAACACGCGTTTTCTAAAAATGTTTCCGTGATAGAGGAAGTGGTCGAAATTTTAATTCTTGTCGAAGACATAATGTCGCTTTTAAGACAGTTATTCAAAGGTTTGGAGAAAAAACAAGTAACACAATCGCGTCTACGTCTACGCAATAAAAGCGTATGCACTAATAATATTTTCACACGCGCGCACACACACACACACACACACACACACACACACACACACACAGATATATATATATATATATATATATATATATATATATATATATATATATATATATGAGAGTGTGTGTGTATGTGTGTGCGGTGTGTGTGATCAGTTTTAGTCATTTGAAAATGTCTTAAAGCCCAATTTATATAATAGGTAATTAAAGCAAAATCTGAATATTAAATGTTGTTCATAATTATATCCGTTCTCGAAAGATGTCTGAATGGATTCGTAAAGTAATAATAATTTAAACTAAAAACTATATCAGGCATTAACTCTTAAAAAATGATTTTGATTACTAAGATAGTTCTTACACCTTCTGCATTGCAGCTAAAATTGACAGAGTATATATATAAGGAAAGAAATTTTTCAAACCTTCAAAATCTTCCATGGTTCAAGACGGAAAATGTTTTGGTCGATGTAAAATATCTTAAAACAACCGATATGATTTTTCGGGACGATGCCATAAAAACAGCAGTAATCAAGAATATTTTGTGAAAGGAACAATAAGAATACTACTAATAATCAACTGATATCTGACAAGTTCAGCATGTATAAGTGGATAAAATGGTGTTTGAAAAATAGAAATAGGCTTATATACATATATAGATAGGTAATAAAATTAGTGGGCCTGCTAAAAAATTAGAAATCAGCGTTTTAATTGTGACATCAAATCTTATAATGTTTTACATCCTCACTAATAATGCTGAAGGTTGCACACATACAGCTTTCCTTAAATATAGATTAACGAAAATATTAAAATATTTTGTATTTAAAGAATAAACATTCACTTTTTGTCTTCTTAAATCAGAATAATAGGATAATAACTGAACGGCATGTTACTATTTGTCCCCTGTAAAAATGATTTGAAAGAAACAATATACTTTTGACATATGGTGCTCAAATTGTTGGCAATATTTTAATTATTCAACGCAATCATGATGGAAAAATTGAATGCATTATTTATAATATCGCAGGTTAATTGTATTCTCTTGTTTGAATTGTAATAGCTTACTGAAAACTGAGGCTAACGTTTTTTAATACCTTTGAACTTACATTCAAATGTTACTGAGCAATTGAATTGTACATGCATAACTAAACAATGATAAGATGGATTTATTGAGGTTTCACTAAATTAATGAAACGGAATCATGATCTGCTTATATGATATTGAGTATAGTTTATATTACAAATGTTCCTACTTCAGGAATTTAAAATGACTGTTTCTTTTTCGTAGTATGCAAACACTCGTATCTATGGAAATACGTAGTTAGAATCGCATAAAAATGAAACATGGTAGAGAACATTTCTAGTTTAATCTGTACTATCCATTCAAATCGGGGATGAGCATATCCGGCCATAACTCTAGGATGTTCCCTTAAGACGGATCAAATTTACCAGGAACAAAACAGTGTTATTTGTGAAAGTTTATTAATTTCACAGTTGGATTTTGTTATTTGAGTTATGGTAAAATATAATATTGCCCAAATGTCCCCCACATGCTAGGTCGATGGTCAAATGTTTTTTTATGAAATCTCTGCATATTTGATCCTCGATCTCACTAACATGTTTTTTATCTCATCATTCAGCTGTTTCATTGCTTATGGCTTGTTAGCATACATCTTACCTGGAAACCATTGCAAAGGAAGAAATCTAAAGGCGTCTAGTTGCACGATCGTGCTGGCCAATTGACATCATTTTTCGAGAGATGATGCGATCTGGGAATATCTCATTCATTAAAGTCTAATGCATGTTTATTGAAACGTCCATTTACGTAATAGGCGTCGATAAGTTGAGCACAATGTTCGATTGTTAATTTTTCTTATGTTTAAAAGTGACAAAGACAGAAGTTGCTAAATTTGAAATATTTAAAATAATTCATTAAACTAAATTTACATTTAAAATCGGTCTAAATTATTAGAACACTCAAGAAAAGTATTTATAGATATGATATTTTTGCTACCTTATATCGCTTTCAGTCACTCTGCTCTTATCTATCAAACAAACTCATGGCTGGTTCCATCTGAGTTGTGTAAAAAAAGAACAGTCGCAAAATGTGTAGCAATGTTGAGCCGTACGCAATTCTGCTCGTAATACTGTATTCGTTATAATGACATTATTAATCTGTGTCATTGGATCATTTCTTCGTTAATCTCTTGCTCCAGATGTTTACTCTACAACATTATTAGCCAAAAGGATGAGGTCATATAAGCATTATAAATGTGAAAAGGAGGATTCAAAACTCACTTTTCAATAATACTGATATTTAAACTCAGGTCAACCAAACATTTAAGAAATGCCCAAGATGTAACTAATATACACTACTTTTAATTTAACAACACCAGTTACAAATACACGAACACATCGTGCTCTGTAAAAAAAAAAGAGTGATTTTTTTAGTATTTAAGCGAGCTGGGAACATGGGGAAATAGTAAATCGCATTGGCAGAAGCATGTAAAATGTCAAAATTGGAGACATAAAATACAATTAAACTAATGAAAACCAAGCTATATCAATAAAATAATAAACTCAACAATGACATTTACCTGTTCAAGTGTTGTACGATATTCTGAACTTCCAAACTCGAATTATAAATACTCAAGTACACCGTGTTATTAAATGGAAAAGAAATCCTAGATAATTGTTTGCAGTGAAACTAAAATAAGATATATTTATTCGGAAGTGAATGCAGAATTAACAAATAGAATATGTTGAGTAGAAAGATAGACGACTTACTCTGAATTATTTTATTGAACATACATACTCTCATCCATCATTATGTATAAGATATCTGCGATTAGAAATTTGGCCTTAAAGTGTGTAGCAAATTGGGTCATAGGTTCAGGCCCTTCACATTGTTGCACCGTCTACAGTATTCAGTAATGATTTATTAAAAACCCATGCGATGAAATTATTTTTTCAATTATATTGGGTTCTATTTGTTTTCTTTACAGTGTTATTATCCAGAATTACCAGCTTTTTCAAATATTATTAAAATCAAAATCTCAAAATATACCGTAAGTCTTCGTTCCACATTTTGTGAACCAGTCGTTCGACGAGTCCCTTTCTTATTATACATGAATTTGTTTCCCTATTCATTATGCAACCATGCGTATTTAACGCTTACAAAGCAACATAAATTTAGCCACCATCATTCCTGAGAAGATTCATAATTTCACAGATAATGAAAGGATTAATTCTAGTTAGAGCCATTGAAGCGAAATGATATAACACTGGAAAATATATGCACATCTTGTTCAGTTATGTAGGTATGACAGAGAATCACGTCCACTGAATGTATGGTTGTTCATGCTATCATTTTACTCTAAAAATTAATACGTTCGCAAAAAATTCACGGTTGTACCCAGTCGACTAAGTCAGGATGAAAACAAGCTTTGTTATATGATACTTTTCTGCAATCGTTTGACGAATATAATTAAATAAAATAGAAATACATCCCTGATTCTCGGAAGAGCTGGAAAATTCTTCTATTATTATAAAAATGAGAACATGCAAAACCAAATCTAAATAAATAACTATATAATTTACGAATTCAAATGACCTTTACGGAGCTCAAAAAAGTGTATATATATATATATATATATATATATATATATATATACACAAACACACATGAATTCATGTGAGCGCATTATTTGTACACATATAAGTTTATACATTTTAATGCTCATTTATTCTCGTTATAAATTCATATCAAAGTTATGTGCGCTGGGCGCTGGCTAGACATTACATAAATGGTTGTCAATGGGGCGTATATGTCAAATATTGAGCTATTTTGTCTATACATAATTATCATGCATTATATATATATATATATGAAATGGAATATTGTTTGAAAATGTTCCTATTAAGGATACATTGCCCAGTAGATATAAAAGTTAATTAGTTCCAGTGACTTGACACAAAAAGTTGTGAGTTTAATATTAGGCACAAGCTGTGGTAAACAAGTAACGTAAGTCATGACAATCAAAAGAGGTTTTCGCAAGGAATGAGAACGATATAGCACAGTTAATGTAGCATCGGTTTCGGTTCGAAATTTCTGTTATCTGAAAAACCGAAGCTCAAAACAGCCGAAATGTCATACAAATGGCAACAACGATGAGGAAAATAGTACGGATAATTTAAATAAAATAAATGTTTCTAATTACTATAAAAAGTGTTATGTGTAAACGTAATGTGTTCCACACTCAATACTTTTTTCATGCTATATTTTTATTAAAATATATATAATTAATAAAAACGTAAACATATGTACAGACAAAACTAATATTTATTCAAATGAAATACACACGTATGTACACACTCTCTCTCTCTCTCTCTCTCTCTCTCTCTCTATATATATATATATATATATATATATATATATATATATATATATATTGCACGCATGATGAAGCAATTTATTTTATTATTGTAGCGACTGTTTTCTCTGATGTAATATATTATTCGGATAGAAAGGAACTTACTACTCAATACTACATAATATCTAATATAGACTTTATCACCCTCTGATGAATGTGAGTATCTTTCTCACTCTCTCTCTCTCTTTCTATATATATATATATATATATATATATATATATATATATTTAGAGAGAGAGAGAGAAAGACAGAGAGAGAAAAAAAGATACTCACATTTATATATATATATATATATATATATATATATATATATATATATTCGGTGTGTTTATTTGATGTACATGCATATATTATGTGCAAGTATGTCCTCTTTCCATTTTTCTGCGTGCAGGTAAATTGTCAATCACGATGGGAAATTTCAAGTATTACATAAGGATTGACAGGTGACATATGACACAGAGTGCAGTCAAACAGTATATAGAGCTCGAGAAGGCGACGCATGTCAAAAACTATAGACACAACCAGCACACCCATCTTTGTTGGTAAAGCATTACGTTCGTCTTCGGTATGAACCGTTGGTCTCTTGTCTCTTTTCCTGTCCGCTATTTGACCGTCCGCAATAAGATCAAAATAAGGACTTATATTTTTGTATTCTCAGTCTTACATTGAAAAAAAAAAAAAAATATATATATATATATAGAGAGAGAGAGAGAGAAAGAGAGAGAGAAAGAGCGAGAGTGTGCGAGTGAGTTGTAGAGAGAGAAAGAGAGTGGAGATTATGGTTTATGTTATAATCAATATTTATTTTATTCGATGATTCTCATTAAAAAAAAACAAAGCATACAATTTAAGAATTTTCAATTCATTTGCTTCAAATGAGCTCAAGAATGTGCAGACATTTATGTGTAAATATTTACATAAATATTAAAATTTAAAAATTTCACCCAACTCAATTTTTTTGTCTTTCCATCCGAATTAGTACCCGAAGACAGACGGTGTTATTGATTGCTTGCAAATGAGAAAATGAAAAACATTAGAAACGATTACGTAGAAACAAAAAAACGGAAATTATGAAAGAAAGTAAACAAGTATTGACATTGCATTTAAATTTTGGATGACAAATATTGTTTGTAATGCAAAAAGCCTGATAAACTTTTTACAAATGAAAAGCGCTACAAAAGAAACTGTTACCATAGAAATTAGGGTAAAATATTTTGTTCGTAAATTCACTTCCACATATGGAGACAAATACGTTATTTTTGCCTTGCAGCAGATTTAGCAGATATTTAAGAAGTGTCACTATTCATGAATTAAACACTATTTTGTTTTATACTTTTGTAATGGCCTTAATACTTCTAGCAGCATTCGTTTTCTTAGAAGTGTAGCTTAGTAGAATTAATTTAAGTAAGAAAAAAACATTGCAACTATTTTTCTTGTGATTACCTTTCCTCTTCACATCTATGACTGTAATATGTTGTCGCATGTAGGGATAAATTTGTCTCACATACAGAACACCAGTTTTCATGATTTTACTCTCTATTTTTTAAAACAAATTGCTCATCATTTTATGAGAATGTACTTAGTTTATAATTTTTTATGGAATGCGTGTTTAAAAGTTTTCTTTTTTCATATTAATTGCAATTAGTTTCCTTAATACATGAAATTAGTTTTCAATTTCTTTAATGGCTTTTTACTACTCTTTTTCACCTGGATTAAACTTGAGTCAGACAATATGCTTTGAGGGATAAAATATCTAAAGTGGTGATTAAGGCAAAATAATAATGAATGAATATTTAACTAAATATATTGTTTTCACGCGTGAGGAGGAAACCTCGCTGGATCCGTTATTAATAAACACAAAGGAAAACATATAAAGATAACTAGCAGTATAGCCTGACGTTGCTCGGGTGTAATGAAAGATTTACAACTAGTCCATGATCCTGGAGCTCAGACTCTTTGGACGTTGGCACGAAAAACTAAAAAGCAATAGTTGTTTACGTAGACTGAAAGAAATATCAATGGATGTAAGTCAAATTTTGATTTCCTGGTGTCGATATCAAATAAGATTTTTCATCGTAGACTGAAATTTGAAGGCCAAATAAGTCCTCTGAGTAAATGGTATCATGGCTGAGACTAAGAACTACAATTATACCTACTTAGAGCCAAACCCGAAGCAAAAACTAAAATAAAAGGGCTGAAAAAATACAGACATACAGGCAAATAAACAGACACACACACAAACATCTTGCATTATATATATATATTGATTTTCTGCATTATTGTAAGAACTGCAACCTTGAAACTTCTGAATATCGTTTCTTGTGTCTGTGAGTGTATCAAATTTGATTAAAATCGGACCACTCCTTCTATAAATTTTTTCGATTCAAAATCTAGCTAAGAACATTCGCAGACGTACAAATGTGTAAATTTTCAAGAAAATCGGGTCAGCCCTTTCGTAGTCTATAGGTAACGGATACACACATACACACACGGATATACACACACAGACACACACAGATAAAGTTTCATTTATAAATAAGTTTTAGATTAGAAGATATTACAAAAATAAATATCATTTGAAAGAAAAATACAAAAATAATATTACGCTATCAAAAGATATTCCTGGCTTCATATTATTTTTGTTATCTTTATTAAAATTAAATAGAAAGATATACTTAACATATATAAAGATTTTGATTATTCTCTGCTACAGTTACCTTCGGACATTTAATGGCATCCATAGATGCCATTAAATTCTGAGAATACCAAGTAATGAAAATTAACCTATTAAATTGTTGAGATAGACCTATAAAAATACGAAAAAATGATGATTAAATGATGATTAAATAAAATCCAAAAGGATTTTATGCGGAATATTCGTTGGTATTAAATAAAAATCGAGAATATGCATATTATTCTGTCTCGAGAACAGTTTGCGGTTTGGAAGCAAAAGAATAGATTCGAATTTACAATATTTTTTTTTTAAGTTCTGCAGTTTAGGCAGAGTTGTTCCTGTATGAAATGAGATTGAAAAATATCATGTATGTATGTATGTATGTATGTATGTATGTATGTATGTAAGATGTTTTCTCTTGCTTAATGTCGCGGGAATAAGCAGCATATTTTCAAATTAACACACACACACACACACACACACACACACACACACACATATATATATATATATATATATATATATTACATTTGTAAACAAGTTATTGCGCAACTTCCAAAAGTTCTACAATATAATTAGTATTAAACACTTTTTAATACAAATACGCAGTGGTCTAAATTTAATTTATTATGAACAATAACTAAGTATTTAAACAATATATATGTGTGAATGTGTGTATGTAGGTATGTTTATGTGTGTGTTTGTTTGTGTCTGTGTATGTGTGTGTGTGTGTGTGTTTGTTTCTCTGTGTGTGATTTTCTGTTCCGAAAATGAGTAACGGGAAATTTAAAGTAAATATATTCGTTTATCAATCACTTTGTTAGCGCTGAAAAATATAGCTGGAATTATAAATTGAACTGCGTTATTTGTAGGTGTAAGTCTGTCGCTGTCCCTTGCAGTCCTTACGTCTGCTCAAGTGAGAATGCAAGAGAAGAAAATGTGATAGAATATAAAGATAGCAGAGCCAGTCGCGAGATTTATTCATATTTAGATGCCCGCATATATTTCTGTGCTTCTCCTTCTAAAACTTGGCTAAAGTTTAGTCTATTTACTGTTGGTGCCAATGTTCATTCTGCTTGGACAAATGGGCGAGCGAAATAGCTGTTTGAGTGGTCATCCGGAAACACAGGAAATCCGACGTAATAATAGGTTGGAGAAGATTGAGAATAGAAGGGAAGAACGTTCGTGATTGAAAAGCATATTCTTAGAGAGATAACATGAAAGAGTTTAGCTTAGAATATATGAGTAGCAGTCGGAAGGAAATAGGCAAGAAAAGGGAGTAACGGAAACGCCAAGTAAAGACACTTGCAAAAGAGGGACATTTGATAAGAATAGAAGGGTTGAAAGAAATAAGGATATCTGTCAATATGTAACAGCGAATAAAAATTCAGAGGTGTTTGCTTACGTTATCATTTAAATACAGGCAATCTAACCCGTCTTTCTTATCATTTCAGTTGCAAAGGTATATATTTGCGATTGTTTTATAGATATTTACGTTAGATTTTTCTATAATTTTTGTCATTCTTCTATGTGTTATGTTCTTTCAGGATGTAGCCGATCATGGCATTCCGCGTCTCTCTATCATTGATGGCTCTTAGCAAGATTTCTCTGGTTAACAAAAGGCAAATCCGCTCTGCCATCCACCTACTCAGGCCTGTCAAATATGTTATCGTTGTTTTCCCCTATCTCGATTTCCATCTAGCTGACACGTGTGCATAAGATTTTCCAAGCTCTCTTTCCTTACCACATGTTCCAGGAACATTAGCTGTTCCTTTCTTGAGGCACAGTATTAATTTCTTTTTTTTTATTTTCATCTCTTTTCAAAAACCCATCATTGCTCATAGGTTCAATCCATGATATTCACAGCATCACATTTCAGTTGATTCAAAAGTTTTCTTCGACTTTGGCGATATTTTTCAGCATTTCTTGCCATACTGAAGAACAGACAGTACATAGCAATCCAGTACCCACTTCTTTTTATCTAGCGAAATATTCCTGTCTATTAATACTCTGCTTAGTTCTGGAATGCGTCCTTCGCCGTGCCAATTCGCTTTCGGATCTCAGTGTCACACTTTCCGGCTTCCGTTTGAATACTAACAAAGTACTTAAACTTTTTTTACTTGTTTGATTTTAGTATCTCAACCTGCATTTGTCATTGTTGGCTCCTCTGTTTGCTGAAGGTCATATATTTGCTTTTCTTATAGTTTATCCTATATTTTGACTCTCTTCATCTATCTTTTTAGGAGATCTTTAGTTTTTTTTCCAAGTCAGCTTTCAACACTGTATCATCTAAGTATCTTGCTTTGTTGAGACTGTAGCCGTCGATGATATATGTTGGTATAAGGTCTAGTGAAAAGACACATCCTTGTTTTTCTCCTCTTTATATTTGCTAGAATTCGTTTCTTGTCCGTATGCCGGCGGTTTGTGGCCAGTAGAGTTTCTTGATTACTCTAATGCCTTTCCCAAATATGTTGAGCTAGCTGAGTATTGCTATCAGTTTTTGTGACGTACTTTGTTGGACGCCTTTGCATAGTCGATAAAAATAGGTAGACGTAATTTTTCATTTGTGTTGACCTTTCTGATAATATCATGTGCATAAATACTGTATTCCCTGTTCCAGCATCCTAGAGAAAACCTAACTGCTCCTGTTCTATTTCTGGCTGATTCTGCTGACTAAGGGTTTGATGCGTAAATTGTCAGCATTTTATAATTTTACTTTCGAAGAGGAGCCTTGTGCCATTTTCAATTTGTCGACTGTACAGTTTGGCACAATCTTTGCGAAAATCCAGCACCGTGACGTAATTCACTCTACTGGAAATTTTGAAGAAACATGTTGTATTGCTTGACATTCGCGTATAAATCTTCAATACAAATATTTCAGGGTAATTGGCAAACAATCTGAGGACAATGCAGAGCATTCAGAAAGAGTTGGAGGTGTCTATTTGTGATTACGAATGTAATGGCACGATGAGTAGTGAAGGTGACGTTATGCCTTAATTCATCTTGCTACAGGGTCTCGGAATAATCATGGAAATTTATATCAATCCCGGCGAAGAGGTAATATTGTCAGGGTCAAGTTGGCTGCTGCTGGTAAACTTTACTGTCCGACAATTGATATGATATCATCATCACTTGCATTAGGCCATTTCATTTCCCAGACCGAAACTCCTTCATTATTCTGTGTGGCGCAGTTGAGCAAGAAACCACCAAGCTTTTTAACATCACAGATAAACTGAAGTTAATAATTATTACTGCATTCACCACATTAAACAAGGAAACCACCAAGAAGAGATGTCTGAAGAAATTTGTTGAAGTTCACATCAATTTTATTGAACTAATTTGCTCTGCTATATTTTATGATATTTTTATGTAGTTTTGTTAAATACATATATTAAAATGATATGGCAGTTCTATATTATCTAGACGACAATTTGTAGATCGCTCACTTTATCAAGAGTAAAACATGAGCAGCTAATCCAATATTTTAAAAAGTTCTGCTAGCAGATATCACTTTCAAATAGGGAGTAAATAAATATGACAAGTCATACCAAATAACAAATTTAATATGTGTACTAAATACCTGTGTCTTACATTGTCTAATGTAACTGGGTTTTAAGGCGATCATGACACGTCAATCATCTTGTTCTTGGTAGTTTCCTGGCTCCTAAACCTTGTTAAATTTACTAAAGTACACAAAGTAGTTCATGCGTCGTTTTTATCAGTCTTTCTTGATTTCAGTCTTTCTTGTGAGTATAAGTTTTCCAATTCATCATTCCTCATTGTATGGCATATGTATTCCAAATATCCTTACCTGGTATTAAGTATAAATAACCATTTTGTTTCCATTTTCTCTTAAACCTCGTCATTGAACACATGTTCAGTTCATTTGATTATCCACATTCCCTTGTAGAAACAAATTTCTGCCGGTACAGTAAACTTCTTCGTCTGTGAGAAGTTTGTTCAGAATTACTGGCATAGAGAAGAACTGATATTATGTAGCAGTTCAGTTTCAATCCTTGAATTTATCAAATATGGAAAATCTGAAAATAGGGCTTGATATTATGATAACCAACAATGTAAGTTCCATTAAATTATTCATATACTTCTTTGTACAATAGTAGCCAAACCCAAAGTGGAGATAATTAGACAAAATTTCTGGAAAGAAAGCTACAAACGACGCGTTTCTCAGTTAATGTCTGTTAATTGTACAGACTAGAAGCCGAAAGCAGCTCACCTTCAAACCATCAGACAAGTCAATTATAGTTTTATCCGTTTCTCTCATTGTACTTATGCATGTAAAATTAAATACTTAAGTTCTTGAAATGCAGAGGCTATCAGAGAATAGAATGGGGTTTGCATGTTGACTTAAAATACCTGCCGTGGTCTTTGCATTCACTTCCAACCGAATAATCGTTCCTGTTCCACGCTATGGGTAACTGTTGTCAGAAAAATAAGAATGAAACCTCTTAGTGTGTCAATATAAACTCCATTTCATAACAAACCGTATGTATTCGTAAGTTAGCCGTATACTCTGACAAATCCATATTTATTAATAAGGAGCCGGTATATTCAGACCTAACCATATTTGTTTCAATAAAGCTGCATAATATGACCAAACCATAATTATTCATACTAAGTCTGTATATTTTGTTAATGTATAAGATGCCATCATACATGGCTCTTACCATATTTATTCCTAAAAAGGTGTATATTCATACCTAATCATATTTATTTCTAGCAAACCTTTATACTCAGACCAAACCATACTTATTTCAAACGAGTTTGAACTTTCTGAAAAAACTGTTTCCATAGTTCAATATATGGGATTTTACTTTATACAAGATGTAATGTCACCATATTTTTCGACATATTCTGACTACGCCTTATTAAAATCAATACTAGATTAATATAATTAACAGAAAATGCAATATATATATATTTTATTTAATCTATTTATTAGACTGCGTATGTCTTTATCAAAAACAGAGTCAAATGTCTGTCTATATTATTAATTCTGTTTACTTCATATTTTGGTTCTTCGTCTTTGAATAAATCGCCTTAAATTTTGAAGGGTCGACTGATTACTCTTTACTTTTTTAATAATTGCAGGTGATGCAGTGTTCTTTCAAGTATAATTCTTCAATTACATCTCTTTCCTAAAGTTTTACTACCAGAAACTAGTTTAAGCTTCGGATAACATATTTTGTAAAGAAACAATTTCAGACATATTTCGTAACAATTGTATCGGTATGAACGTACGAATATATGAAAGGCTAGGTAACTGCGTATTTTACGGCTTCAAATATGCGTTCAGTTAAGAAATACTTAGGCAGAGGTTGTAGTGGAGCATGATCATAGAATCAGACAGTCAGTTAAGTGCCATACGTGAAACACGCTTGGGCGATCATGTCTCGAAACAGACATGACTGACTGGTTATACCGCAGTAGGTTGCCATTGCTTTCTGCGGTAGATTGGTTGCCAGCCAATGCTATAGAAACCAATCTGTTTTGTTATTTAACCCATAACTGTAACTGGAAGGAGGAACCGCTTAATACCTTTTCTAAGGGTATTTGCGGGTAAGTGAATGCAATGAATTCAACTGGAATTTGAACTCAGCTCCCAGATTTCTTGTTCTCATAGAATACGATGCTAGAATGAAAGTAGATCTTGGTAATAAAATGAACGGTACAAAGGGGAAATTAAGAATGAGAGAGGGAGACAGAGAGAGAAAGAGAGTGGGAAATAAAAAGTGTAGAAAGAAAGAGTAGAACCCAAGAGGCTGCGATTTACATGGACGGTATGAAAAGAGATATGAGCAAAGAACGGGGTAATTGTGAGAGACTTAAAAAGAATGACTGAAAATTAGGGAAAAGAAAAACAAACGTGAAAGAAAAGAGAAAGAAATTAGGAAGATGTTGGTCCAGAAAAGTTGTGACAAATTGTCTATGTATCTAGAGAAGGATCAAGACAATTACTAGAAAGAATGAAGGAAAATATCAGTGGCCGACGGAGAGATATCAACAGATATATAGATAGACGGCTGGCAGTGAGTAGCAAAGGTAATAAAGTAAATATCCTTTTAGCTGCCCTGGATCCGTGCCAGATTCGCGGTATATATGACACCCCTCCACGCCCGCCTGCTTTCCTGCAAATATATAAGTAACAATCCCAACTTGGGTGAGAGAGGGTTGGCAAATAGAAGAAAGACCGTTGCATACAAGATGCCACGAAGCTGAAGCTCTACTCCTTGAACTAATTCGACGTAGCACGGCGCCAATCAGACTTCCCCTCTAAGCCATATGCATAAAACACTAAACGCTTAAGTTTTTCAATTTATATATACTTATATTTTTGTTGATGAATTATCAAAATGTAATTTTTTTGTGCTTTTGATATGGTTCTATTTTCATTTGCATTTATCAGAGGAAACTGAAAGATAATAATGGGAAATAAAATTTTTGTAGGTAGATAGGAAAACTACATTTTTATTTTGGCTGATAAGACTAGGAATTAAAACTGATTTATAGTAAACTACAAGTTTAAAGCCTGCTTTTATTTCCCATTACATCTATATTGTAATGATGAATATACTTGTATAATAATATGGATTGGGCAAGGCTACAGATCAATTCAAAGCAGAGTATTATTTTAAAATAGTTATGATAAATGAGGTGTGATATAAGCGAAAGTGGAGGTACTAGAAACAGAGGCTGATGTACTTCCAGATAATAGATATAACTGGTTCTCGATTTTAACAGTTTAAGTAGTGTTCAAGGAAACATTTACACGGGAGCGTGAACAACTAAATTGACCGTTATTGGGGTACAAGTTGTATGATATAAAATAAATTAAAACCAATAGTTTATATAAGAAGCAAATGCGTAAGATATGACTACGTAAATTAGTGTAAACAGTAACAGATATAAAGGTCTAAAGTAGTGTGATCAATGAACAGTGCACAACTTGCCATATTATTAGGTTGTCATATATGAAATATCGGACGTTTTAGGAAAGGAATAATCTTTTTGGAAAAGTTAAATAACTGATTTACTTAATTGAAATATGCACATTGTGGAAGAATGTCCATTGCTCAACGTACTGCTAAAGTCTTGATCCCATTCTCAAAAAAATTATCATCATTTCATATGATAAAGATTTATTTTTTTATTAACTCTTTCTCATTGGAGAATGTTTTCTTGCGAATAAAAAGCTCAGAATGATTAAACAAGTAAGAATCAGTAATAGAGCTTTCAGTAGAATATGAATGATGAGTCAAAATTTCATAATGTATGCTACAAAGATTTTGAATAGAAGACTGGAAAGTGTGCTAACTTGCGCTACGATGCGGAAAAATTGAGACATCCCCATTCATAACACTAGATTGGATTTGTAGCGGAAATCTGGATACTGATTGGTCATCAAATCACAAAATTCAAAATAGGTAAGAGAAACGTTTTTCCCACAGCTAAAGAAAAAATCATTCTAGAGCCACCCCACATGATTGGATTGAATATTTAAGGATGGTCTCTAACCAGTCACGGCGGTCAGTCAGGGGAAGTGGTTTGCTGAAATACATCTAAAAGATAACACACTTCAAATCGACCCGGACATAAGGTCAGGTCGCACATTGTTCTCTTTCTCTTTCTCTTCATCTATTTCAATAACTACTACTAGAACATTTTGTAGGAACTCTTGTTACACTTAACATTCTCAATAAATATTAATTTCAAAGAATTCTTGTTATTCCTCCTTTTAATAAATTTCTATTTTAATATTAAAAATGTATATTTTATTATTCCATTCTTATACACTAATCCACACATTCCAACTGAGAAGCAAACTTCTGATGAAAACATTCTGATGATAATTCTGCATAAAACTTGTAAGCTGTAGCGCTTTTGGTTAGGTCTGACACAAGGCCGAACGAAGAAATTTTGAACAGCTCCCTACTACGCTACACAGTTGATTCCCGATGTGCAAAGAACACGCCCCCCCCCCCCGCTAGAGATTATTTTAGACTTTTTATGCATACTGTAAATTTACCAAAATATGAATTTGGCGTTGTTTTTTTCCTTGAGGCAAGAGAGAATAACATCTTTAAAAGGCCAATATACAATAATCATTAAAGTTTTAGGGGGTACGATGATGTTTTTGTGCATTGTTTTGCTGATTCACTGGTATGCAACTACTGGCAAAATTGTTTACTTCTGTAAAAAATATCCACTTCTTATTGCATGAAATGTTTCAGAGCAATATATATTTTCCCCAGTTTGTACTCATACAGAAAGATTCGGAAAACATTGTTTCATTGCAATAATTTTAATTGTTTTATGAGCAAAAAGTAAACATATTTTATAATTTATATATAATATATTATATCTCATATATATATATATATATATATATATATATATATATATATATATAATATTTTTGAATGCTGTTACAGCAGTACATCTTTAATTTATTAATATTAATGCCTGGAAAAATCATGCACTACATGGAAAAATGATCGCATGAAAAAAGAATATTCTTAAGATTTATTAAGATTATATGCTGCATTCATAGAGGCTCAGCCTATTTATACCACTGGTATTACGATCTGAAAAAAAGTTACGAATTGAATTATCTCCCTTGAGAGAAAGATTAAGTGACCATTCTCAGCCTCCAGTCTAAAAATGATATTTTTACCAAAATTTACCTGCTGAAAATATTCATTTGCTATTACTATATGTATTAGTTCATGGATGCAGCATTTAGTCTATAGAAAGAATAATTTCTGATATACAGAAAGTTAGAAAGTTTAATCGATTTTTCAATGCATGTGCAGATGTTAACCGAGAGCTTGTCGTTTTTAAAGGCAGAAGCAATATCCCCGTGATTGTCATCTTTTTTTTACGTATATTCAAATGGCTGAAAAGATTAATAGGGGAAACAGGCCCTTAACGCATTCAGGCTGTGAGGCATGCGTAAAAATATCTTCAACTCATGATGAATATAACCTCTCACACACACATAGACACACACGTTAAGGACGTAAATTGAAAAAAAGAATAAGTACTATCGGATTACTGGCACAGATAATGAATCTCTCTCATATATATATATATATATATATAAAGAGAGACAGAGTGCAGAGTGAGGTGAGGAACAGAAATATATGAATAAAAATTATAATATATAGTGTGTGTGTGTGTGTGATGGATTTATTTTCTTCAACATTACGAAAATTTTATTATACGATTTATATCTAATATTATTAAACATAATTACAGAAAAATGTCTTGATAAACGATGGAGTAATTTTATTCAATATTTCGAAAGATGCATGATAAACTGGGCAGAATATTTCTGCTATTATTTTCTTTCGTAGACTGGTAGCTTACTATGTCTAGAGAACGCAATCAACCCTGCAATTTAACTTATACCTAGAGAGAGAAAAGAGTGATTAATAACTTTCCCAACGTTACTTAGACGAAGGCAAATGCAAGGAATTCAACTGGAATTCAAGCTCGGCCTTCATGTTTCTCGATTTCTCCGAGTCGGTATTCACTGCACCACAAAGCATACCTGGTTATATATATATATATATATATATATATATATATATATATATATATATATATATATATATATATATATATCGTTATCCACCTCGGAAAGTCTTTCGCTGTATCACAGCTCATCAGTGTGGCTAGCAACCACTTGCCTCCGATCGGGATAGAACCTCGACCAATTTCGTGTTAGATGGAGTCGCTAACCTTTAAGCACACGGGATCAGAAAAGGGAAGTTTTAGCGTGTTATTCATAAGCGGCGTATACACGCGCCAGTCACAGAAATAACTCATTTCATTGCTGAGCATTTATGCATATACCGCCGTACTAGTACTGTTTTTTTTTTCAAATTTTCCTCTCTAGAATTCTCAGTTGTAATGAGAGCATAATATATATATATATATATATATATATATATATATATATATATATAGTCTTCCGCAGTGAGATCTGTTTCGCTGTATCACAGCTCATCAGTACGGTTAAACTACGATTGCGTTTTAACCCAGGATTGAAACCCGACCGAATTTGCGTCAGTCGTCTATTCTATTACGGAAATTATCGAAACTTGGTTTTAAACAACCGACAATTTGAAATGAATTGTTCGAACGTTATTTTTGACTGATACACGTATATATCCTGCTAAATGACACACATTTTCGTAATAAAAATTTACCGTAAATTATCAGGCCACTAGAAATAAATATATAATAATTCTTGATTATAAACAGAATATCTACTTAAGTACGAGTATCAATCAAAAATAGTGTTCTAATAAATCATTTCATATATATTTTTCATCTGTATTTTTGTAAATAAATCCATGATATATATATATATATATATATATGTGTGTGTGTGTGTGTGTGTGTGTGTGTGTGTGTGTGTGTGTGTGTGTGTGTGTGTGAGTGCGTGTGTGTGTGTGTGTGTGTGAGTGCGTGTTTGTCTGTAGTGTAGTGCATTTTGAAGGAAGGATGAGGTATTATTTTCCTAACACTGACCTTCACTTTATCTTTTAGGCTCTTTGTCTGTAAAGAATATAATTATGAATCTATACTGCTAAATATACATCTTATATCTGAGCAGCTACTGAACCGTCATTACTTCCTGACCTCATTTTGTCATTCATTTTCATAAATTATTTAGTATTTTATTTTCTGTCTCCGTTTGTCTCTCTAACCTTCAAAATTGTCTAAATTAAATTATTCTATTACATTATTTTATTCCCAAAGAAATATTTTTATGCTACATTCATTTCCAAATGAAGTATTTTTCTTACAGTCGAAAGTATATTTTGACTTTAAATAACCTAAATATAGTTTATAAACCGTAAATAATTATCAATCTCGCTATTTCTTTTTTTTTCTGTTTTTTTCTATATCAAGTATGCGCTTTCAAAATACCTAATGCTTTATATATTATGGGAATGTGTTTTTGAAACATGGCATGATATAAAAAAATAAAAGTGGAATAATGGTTATGAAACTCGTTCAATAGATATTGTAATATTCATATATTTACTAACTTTTTATTTGACCTTGCAATGTTTATTTGTGAATTTTACCACAGTCAGATATGTATGATGATGAATGTATAATTTGCCCCCGAATTGTGGCTGGTTATATCATTCATTTCTTCTATTTTATCACCACTGAATCAGCAATTTTACTGAAACATACAAATAGATTATGTCGTTTGCACGACGTACAAATCTTAATTTGGTTTTAAATGTTATTGGTTTATTAATTTCTTCTTAAACTGACGTTGTAAATCAGTGAGTAACTGAGATCGTTTAGTCACAATGTTAGGAAACTGTAAATATGTTCTCGACTGTAGTAGACGTTCTCTGATTGGAATAACAATGGCGCCAGAATAATGCAATGTCTATATACAATATATTATGATGAATTAAGCCTTCAAGTCTTTAATCTTCATATATCTTCCCACGCGCTTTATTCTGATTCAAATACGCATCGAGTGTCAGTGGAACTTACTAGAATCTGTATCTTAGTAATCAATATTCAAATGAAACAAATATATCTGGAATATTGTTAAATTTTTCACTTAGCGCTTCAATTAGAATCTGGTTCACATTGATATACCGTATCCTTAATAGATTTAGATCAGTACGAAAAGGATGATTTGCAGGCATACCTGGGTTATATATGTCCATTCCACCACTTGCCTGTTTTCATAAATTTCAAGAGCGTCTATGCTGCTATGTGAGTGATGTAAATTTTTCTCCTAAAAATTCATTCCCACAGGAAAATTTCTGAGACTCTCGCTTATCAATCTCGATTCTTACAAATATGAAAATTGCAACTGTGATTCGCCATGGCGTATGCAAAAGGTTAATCATCTCTGATAGGTTCGTATACTATTAGTAATAAGTTCTATAAAGGCTGATTATTCATATTATTAAGTACGGTTGTATTTTTTTAATATTTTTACCATCATATTCAGGTCTAGGATCAACTCTTATCTTGCCTTCAGAGATTTAGGAAAATTTGTCTAAATAATAACTGTCTAACGATGATTCGTTGGAACAAAATTGGTCTAAGTAAAACCGGTCTAAGGCATTGGTCTGTGGAATAATCGCCTAAGGACAATTGGCCTATAATAATATTTTAAAAAACAACTTATTAATCTACAAAATACACAATTTTATTGATATTCACTATATTAGAAAAGACAATTAATCAAAGATTATAAATATGTGTTTTATAAACATTATTTCGATGCAGCACACGTTAGATAATAAATTGCTCGACGTATATTTTTTAGACGAGTGTTCCTTAGACCAAAATTTTTTAGAGGCATGTTTTATGTCCAAGCCTGCATAGCAACAGCAGCTTACATTTTTGCACATACAATACCACAAAGTAATACTAACTTGATAATGTCATTGGGATTTTATTTGTTATGCATAAGTATAAAAAAGGTGTTAAAATTAATCGCTCTGAACTAGTTTAATTCTACAATATATTGTATATGAAGTAGCGTTCGGGAGATTTTCGTACGAATGCATCCGCTTATATGTTCATGTAGCATTCAGATATTACGAGTTAAGAGGTTTTAATAAATCTTCATTTTATGTCTGGCCATTTTTTAATGCCTTTGAACTTAATACCCTTAAAATATTAGATATTATTTTTATTCGAAACATATCGCGTTTGATTTTCACGTCAAAAAATATGTCTATGTATTAACTTAAATAATAATAGACTGAGATCTTAATGAAATAAAATAAATTGATTAGTTCAGTAAAAATGTAAATTAATAATTTTGGCCACAGATAACAAAATAAATAAAATGATTCATAATATTATTGAATGTATACTCAAAAAATGGTTTTCATTCAATTCTTCTTGTCTTTTTTTCACGTATTTTGGATAAACTCATAAAACCAATCTCTACTTGTCTGATCCCGTGTTTTAAAGGAAGTTCTTATTTTGTTCGCGTGTATGTTTTAACTATATTTTTACGTTATGTTTTATAAGAGTGGTATTTTCTTCCACTTAAAAGCCATTCGACCACCCGGGTCTTAGTTTTTTCACCCGCTTCTCTTTTCATCTGCTTACTATTCTACCTATCATCTGTGGGCGCCAATGGAGTCGGGGAAAGTAAATTAGACTGCTCTGATTCAACTTTTACAACAGATGGGATATCACGTGTTAACATTATGTTGTCTCCTATTATTTTTCTTTGCTTCTACACTGCCTTCTCTCAGACGTATTTTAATTCCACTGCACTTTGTTCCGCTACATATTTCTCTTCACACAGCTTCTATCCTCAATCTACTAGATCCCTTTTCTGTACATCTAGTTCAATCTATGGTAGGCTTGCTCTGCGATAATAAATTAGCCTCTTTTCTCTCACTTCAGAAATATCATTCTTTTTTTAGCGTTCCTATTCGTCATATAACCTACAAAAATATTCTTTTCTGCTATTATTACATGTATCTATTATATATGAGTCCACAAACACATTAAAGACATATAAAAATATTAAAATTACAACAGATACTGTTAAAGTTTTTATATAATACAGATCATACATGTCTATATACTCATTGTTAATAAATTTTTATATGGTCCCCATTTTTTGCACAAAAGACTTTTAACTGTTACACATTTTCTTTCCATGCGTTTTTATTCATTTTTATGCATGATATGTCTATATATTTTTTCTAAGTTGTCATCTAAAGAATAAAACATCATAATATGCAGTCGGAGAAATAAGGCAATTCTATTAATAAAAATATTGATGTCTTTAAAAACTGTTAGTGATAACTTATGGAATAGACGTGTAGTTATGTAAAATGACATGTTGAAATTGTGTAAAGACGTCATTGAACACACCGTATTTGTCAACTATCTTAACATATTACAAGGCAATCTGATTATTAGGCAATCTGGAGGCACTGCGTTTAAAGTATGATTATTGTGTTTGTTCTAAACTAATTCGGAATTAGCAAATAACCTTTTTCTCAAATGATAGAGAACAATTGAATCATATGTTGACAAACGAAAAAATAATCGAAAAAATATTTATTCTAAGTGAGCACATTTTAGCATACATCGCAAATATATAAATACCAATTTATCGTTAAGGAAATTTGTGACCGTACCTCGGTATATATATATATATATATATATATATATATATATATATATATATATAGCTAAATAAAAAGTAATCTTAGCGGACACGTTACTTCTTCTGAGGAACTTTATCAAAACAAATGTAATGATGTTATTTTCTGAAAATATTTGTATACAAGGTCAGAAATTTAATTGGTTCATCAGAAATGTTTTGGTATAGAATTGCTTATGAATATTCATCATGTTAGCCAAAATGTCCGTCATGCTCACTGACGTAAAAAAAACTCTGACACACTTTATTTTATTAGACATTGACTGTAGATCCCAAAATCAAAGGACTTGTCTGGGTTTTTCGCTAGGCCGGTGGATATTTTGGAGTAATATTAACTTTATTTTATTTGAAAAAAGAATCAAAATTAGCATTTTGGCACTTGTATATAAATACTTCTCTCACAATTAAATACTGACATTTCCCTTAATGGTGTCTCTCTGTGGCCAAAAGACATCAACTAAGACTAGTTTTCATTTAGTCTTTAATCATATTGTCCTTTCAATGATATACACTTAAATCTATGCATGCATACATAAATATATATAAGACGGGAATATCAGCCGGTTACGCATCCATAGTTTGAGCTTTTCGGTTTCATAATAAAAATCGGCGGACAAAATTTTTAAAAAAGTCGAAATCATTGTAGCGTAATCGGCTGAAACAACTTAAATATGTAAAGGCTCTATATTTTAAGGCCGCCTTTGACTTCAAACATATATTCAGCAATTTCTAATACAATTGTTCAGTCAGTCAGTTAATTATCGTACGTGATATACGGTTGGGCGATCATGTCTCGAAAGACAGGACAGAAGATTATCCCGCACTGGGTTGCCACTACTTTCTGCAGTATATTGGGGGCTATTCAAGGCCGTAGAGCGAAATCTGTCCTTTTATTTATCTCATAGCTAGAGGGAAGAGACAGATTTATTCCTTTCCCAAAGTTATTTGCGCAATGCAAGAAATTCCCCTGCAATTCGAAATCGGCTTTCCTATTTCTCGTCCGGAGATGATGTCCACTGCGCATACACCTGTTTATTGGTGAAATTAAAATCTGATCTATAACACACAAACACACATACACACACACACACATACATATATATATGTGCATTTGTAGACTCCGTATTACAGCTCATCAGTACAGTTAGACGTTTGTTTGCATCTAGTCAGCATAGAAACACGTCGAAATTTGCATCAGACGGCTATTCTTCGTCTGAGCTATGGAGGCTCAATGAAGAAAGGCAGATGTCATCGTGTTATATACATAATGTAAACACTCGCCAGTAGCCGAGACTGTTCGTTTTAATTATTGAACGAACGATACGTAAACAGCGATATATATATATATATATATATATATATATATATATATATATATATATATATATAAAATACGGTGCAATGAAAAACATTCGTCTAAATTTCACACTAAAATGAATATAACAGTGACATTTAATTTTAATTTTTGTTTTTACCTAAATTACACAAAATATAACTCCAAATTCTAAGAGTAAATTTAGTGGATAAAATCGCATCAATGGAGAATGTAAAACAATTACTCCACAAAATTCATTGTTTTCACATTAAATTAAAAATATATTAGTTCAGAAACAAACATTTAATCTTTTTTATCATTAAAAATTTCCAGGATATTGAAACAACGGGTATGAGGAACATGGCTGATTTTCAATCTTTATCATTGATTGTATACGTAGTTGAAATTTCTGTAAATTACAAACAAAATGTCTTTAAATAGTTCAATTTGAAAATTAAAATAAAATAAAAGTTTAATAAATGTGAAAATTTTCCGTGTCACGTGTAAAGTAGAATTAAAATAGAAACACTGGAATAGAAAATGAACATACAGCAAGGATGAGGACGTTTCTAACGTAAGAACAGTATAAGCTAGTTTAAAAACGGGAACAGGTATTACTATACATGTTAATGCAGTAATAGGCAATCCAAATTGATGTCTTTTATTAATTCTTCTTACCACAATGTATCTGGAGGATGCATTCAAAGGGTCTTTAATTGTTTTTAATTCAAATTGTACTTTAACGTATTTGCTGATGGTAACACAGTCACTTCACGAGAAAAGCTAAAGTACATATTTTTATTTTCTATGAGCCATGTACTTTCAAGACGTAGGCGATCATCGGCCTTTACTATTCCCTGTCGTTTATAGTTCTTAATAAATATTGTCTTCATGACGTTTCTATTAAAAATTGTCCAGCTATCCATTCACTCAGTTCTAGAATCCTGCCAGTATTCGTTATCAGAGACTTCACTCGGAAAAATATGAGATACGCAGATGATAAAGTGCTGATTCTGAAAAGAGGTTAGAAGACCACCTCGAGGAAATAGATAAAGGTGGTATAAAGAAAGGATTACATATCATCTACAAGAAAACTGAATGCTTGGTAATCAGTAAAAAGAGGAGCAAAAACAGCCAACTACAAGTTGCTGATACCAAAATAAAAAAAAAAGTGCAGAAATGGAAACACATATGAGGTGTCCTAAAAGAGGACACAAAATGTTATATCCATGGAGATCCCATGGATGGAACACATCCAAAGGCGCATTTTCATTGACAATGCTGATTTCCAAAAGTTGAAACTTTCACTAGAAACAAAGAAGGGAGTAACATATTGCTATGTGGTATCAGTTCTTCAATATGGCAGTGAATGTTGGACAATATCATGAAAAAGGAAAAAAACACTTGAAGTAACTGAAATGTGATTCTACAGAAGAATGATGTGGATATCATGGACAATCAGGTGAGAAATTTTGAGGTGCTGAAAAAATGGAAACATAAAGGAAATTAATATTGAGCATCAGGAAGAAACAACTGAAGATCCTGGGACATGCAATGAGGAAGGAGCGCTTGAAAAACCTGATATTAACAGGCCAGATAGAGGGGGAAAATAGTAGAAAACAGTGAATAACATATTTGAAGGGCCTGAGCAGGTAGATAACAAAACGGATGCTGTGTGATGTTACAAGCGAAATCGTGATAAGAGCCAATAATGATAGGAAGACTTGGAAGATCATCATTCCCTACTTCCTGAAAGATCAATGCTCATACCTCTGCTTCAATATGGCAATAAATGAATGACAGCTTGAACCAAACGAAATATAAATCCCCAGAAGGATGCTGGAGTTGCCATAGTCGGAGTATGTGAGCAATGATGACGTTTTGGAGAAAATTGGTCCTAAAAGGAAACATAATAATATAAGAAGGGATATAACCTCATACTCATGGGAGTCATAGCGAGAAAATGAGACAACGGAAAGCAACGCACACCATACCGGATGGCCATTAGGCGATGGATGGTGGAGAGTGTTTGAAAAGAATAACAAGAGAAGATGTATGAAGAGCGAAAAGGGATTTGGAAATGTAGATCGCCAAGGCCATGAAGTACAATGCACATAAAAGAGGAATAAAACAACAAGAAGATTGTGGTGGCTATGTGTTGTTACTTCTGAACATTTGATTTCAAGTGGTTTAGTGACTATCCGATTTTCCACGATTTCATTCATTCATAATATTTCAGAAATTTAAACTGTCTTTCAGATAAGAAAGGGAATTTTCCTATTTTTCTTATAAAACCACGTTGTTACTTACAAGTTCCGTCTATAGTATTTACCCATACTTCTACAAAAAAGTTTCTGTAGCTTCAAAATCATTTTTCATTCATTCCATTCAATATAGGAAGTCTGATATCTCTTAAGAATTTCTTAAACATTTCATTTATTAATAGTCTGTGTAGCATATAGAATGCATTCGTTGCTATCACAATAAGTATTTAGGTGTCAGTGTCGTACTTTCAGTTCTCTGTTAATAAAAATCCCATATATTTATTTGTTATACTTGCTTTATTTTGATATTATCAAACTGTATGTTTTAATTTTACGTTCGTTGTTTAGCTAACAACCACACATTCTGTCTTATTGGAGTTTACTTTTAATGCTTTATTTCCGAAAATTCAAAGTCGACATGACTCGGTAAGTAAAGGATCACACATCTCCAAATGGATCTTTTTGATATCTGTTTCTTTTCATTACTGTGTATATATATGTGCATATAATGTCGGATACACTTATTAAGATAAATGCAGATAAATAGATAGAATGAGAAATATGATTTAAATCTCTGTCTGCAATAACTGATATTCTTACACGTATCCTTTTCGTATTTTTCATTCTAGAGCCATCTGTTGATTCAATGTTACATGGGCTTAGTGAGCGCGAAATTCGAGAAAATTTTAAATTATTTTATCTCTTTATTTTGAATCATGGT
>JBBBDQ010000519.1:3970000-4115000 GCA_037127315.1 Ascarosepion bandense | reverse complement strand
TATTCACTGGTGATATAAGTGAATGTTGCTTGGAATGAGAGAACAGAGAATCAAGTCCGAATTCATTTCGAGCTCATCAGATTTCGGAAAATGATGTCTCCTCTTTCAAATGTTTGCAAATTTGTTGGATTTCTCTGTACAAAATTTCTTGTTATTCTTGTTAAACGTTCAATGCAAAATTCACTTGCAAACATGCATATCAATAATACCTAAAAGAAATGTATAACAATATATATATATATATATATATATATATATATATATATATATAATTCAATCTAACGAATGCCTAACTACATAAGAATGAATGAAGTTTCATAGACAGTATGTTCTCCGTTACTACGCCAACATAAAAATTCATAATAATTTTAAAATTTAAAAAAGTGTTAAATAGAAACTAGCTTTTTCTGAAATAAATAAATACTCAAATAAGTATTCAAATAAAAAAAAGTAATTAAATTTCTAAAATATATGTCTATATGAAACATCAACAATATTTATCACTTTTGTATCATTAAATTACATCACTTATACAATGCCATATATTAAGTTGATTTACAGATTTAGCCGGACGAATATTCATGTGCGTCGCTGAAATTAAATATATTGAAAACCTAACGGTATTTATCCTTCTATTTTTTATTAAATGTTGCAACAATAAAAATCTTTATTCCTGCTTTCATGAAGACCATTATATATTCACACACAACCACACACATATATGAGTTGCTGGAACATTCTACAAGAACTTTAAGAACAATGTTAATTGGTAAACATTCGGTATACCGTCAAAATGCAAAAATCCGTACAAGAATGTGCAAAGGTATGTTCTCTATCGATTGAATCACTTCTTTCATCACAGTGTCACTTTCCATCTATTACTCTGTGTGTGTAAATGTGTAGCTGGCAGCAACCCAGCCGATTTAATGTAATGTGTTCATCGCACACAAGTACAAAGCTTTTAGTTAACTTTGCCTCTGCGCCATACCAGTGCAGCGCTGTCATTTTCGTCCTTCAAACACTCACGTATTGGATTTTCGGATGGGATTGGTGACGGTTAGGTGAATCTAATCACGTTTGTTTCTCGTGACTACTTGTTTTAAATGAAACAGTTATCATCCCCCGAACACATAATGCACAAAATGTTTTACAGCTTAATTTGTAATGTGAGTTCGTGTTATAATTAGCTACTAACGTTTATCTTTTATATCGATTGGTTCAAACAGAATTCCAAAGAATATTCTACCAAAATCTGAGAGTACACCAACGAATAATTTACCTAAAAATTCAAAAACATAAAATAACAAAACTCACTTAGAAATCTGCATGCATATTCAAATTTCCATAATGAGACAAGATGTGACACAAGATCGTGCTTTTGAAAAAAGGGTCGAAATTTACCAAGTGGCCATAACAGTAGGATCGGGAATTTTACCATGTTTTTTCAGCCGGCTTTCCATACGTAGACAAAGCCCAAAAATTGATGTACGCTGCCGAGGTGAGAGAGCCTGATATATGCAGGCTGTTTTGGAACACTAGATATTTAACCGAAATCTCTCCATTCAGACAAAACGTGATATAATGTATGGTTAAACGTCAGTATCCCGAGTATTTAAAATGGTCAAAATTTACACAAAACCGACGTACGTGTGGGCCGAATATTTTGCTTGTCAATATTTTTCAGTCGTGTCTCTGTCTATACAATGAGTTCTACATGAGTCTAGCTCTGCCCGAAAACAGAACTCTTCTTGGCAGTTTCTCGGTGTCGCAGAACTGATTATTTACCCGAAGCTCCTCCACTGAGATGGTTTGTGACACAAGGTTATGTATTAGTTATGAGGTTAGGTATGACGTAGGAAATCTCAGCGCGTATATTCGGTCAAATATAAAAATTTACGCAGCATCTGCATACACATATCGGGTATTATACATGATTGTATCACATCATCAAATCTCGAACCAAGACAACATCTACCAGTAGAAATAGAATTTGTCTTTTTCTGGGACGTCCGTAGAATTAGCTCCGAATAAGACGTTCGCTGCTCGAAATCAGAGAGCTTGAGTGACAATTCCCAGTTCTTGCGAAACCCTGGATATTAAAATTTGTTTCCGAACTGAAAAAGCATATGTCAAAAGGCTGTGTATAACTTGTGTGACCCGATAGTATACATCTCAAGCTAATGGTTCGCATGTTCTCTGCTACCGCAACCGCCGGATCGGGTTAAATGCTAGTCTATTTTTCTTAGCCGAGTTTCATTCCGTTGACACAGTCCCGGCTCTGTCGTACTCTGACCGAAGACAGGAACAAGCTATGACAATTTCAACTTTTTGCATAAATCGAAGTATTTACTCAGACTCAATGGGACAGGTTGTGACACGGCGTTGGGTTTAAAGTTGGATCCATAGAAAGAATATTTTGGCAATGCGTTAAAAACCCCTTATTTGTGTTATCTAAGTTGTTGATTTTCTCAGCCGTGTCTTTATCCATTGACAAAGTCACGACTATTTTTCTCAACCGAGTTTGTCTGAAGACCGTGCCCCGACTGACTCGTTCTGAAGATATAGAGCTTCTGTTCTACATACGGGATCTTGCAGAACACTGAGTATTTACCCAAATCTCCTTGCTGAGACAGGAAGTGATGCTAGGTGTTGTGGTGTAGTTTTCCGTACTGACGGTTATAATCGTGCTGTTTCATTTGCTAATTGACTCAAAGGTACATAAAATGTTAGGAATTTGTAATCTTCCTCTGGTACATGACTTCGTAGTTTTCGACTAACTGCCGACTAATATCAACTGCGTAATACTTTTATTGAACTCCAATAGAATTCTAAAGAACTTTCATGAACTTCCTCCGTTAACTTCTTGTTAACTCTTATTAATATAGGAGGGAGAGTCCATTATCTGAGGGATAGGTGTGTTTCAATATAACACTAGGTTATTTTTATGGTAGGGTTTCCGAGTGAGTTCACTCGGCCAAATATTCCCAAATTTCTGCATACGTTGTATCGAATTCTTGTCTATTTTTATCTGCCGAGTCTCTACTCTTTGATATAGCCTCATCTGGACCCTCTCTGCTAAAAGACAGAAAGTCTTACAAGCTTGAGATCGAAAGGAACCAAATCCGCCACTGACAGGTGATGTGACACAAGATCAGACGTTACGTAGGAACAACGAGCAGATTCATTCGTGCTAAGAATAAAAATATACCCAGTCGCCGCTAACATGGTATCAGGCAATAAGCTTCTTTATATTTCCAAGCCGAGTCTCATTCCGTAGATCGAGCCCTGACTGATTTGATCTCTGCTAGATGACAAATCTTTACTGACTGCTTCGAGTTAGAGCAAAACTCTAGGTATTTCCTCAAGTCCTTCTCATAGAGACTGGATGCTTGACATCATTGGGCATAACGTGCTGTTTCTTAGCGCATATAGTCACTCAAAATTACCGAGATTCCACAAAAGCAATATTGGGGTTTTGTTTATTATTTCTCAGCTGAAACTCTGCCCTTAGATATAGTCTCATTTTTACTCGATGCCAGGGTTTCCGAAAAGATCCAGTTCGCGTGTAACTCTGACACTGCTCTTTATTTTAGACGTCTTCCTCCTTGCCTTTGTTTTAAATTCTTTCTTCAGCAACAGTTCGGATATATATTTTAATGAAAACTACGATTTACGTGAAGAGTTATGTTATTTCCAAAACCAAGCTTCTGCCCGTCGACATATTTTCATCTTTGCCTGATGATAGGGTGTCCGAAAAGCTCCAGTTCGAGACGAACTCTGTCGTGGTACTTCATTTAAGTCATCTTGCTTATTTCCTTTATGTTAACGGGTGTGTCTTTTTTAGTTCGCAAGAGTTAACGTTATATATTTGTAGAGAAACTTAAGATTTGCGTGCAGATTCGCTTCATTCTTAAGCTGTGTGTCTGCATGTCGATATATTCTTATCTCTGTCCCTCTCGCTCTGAAGATAGGAAATCCGCCATGTTTGTCTTTGAGTGGTAGTCTGTTGCTGTTTGTGTTCTTTCTTTAAGGCGCCTTGCCTAGATATTTTGTGTTACCAGAGGGGCTTACTTTACTCCTTAACATTCGGTTATATATTTTCAGAACAAACTAAGATTCTTGTCACAATTTTTATTTATTTGTTTTAATTCTATAATTGGTCAGTTGGCTAAAGCTGCTCTTCGTATACGAATACCATAATAACCAGGAGTAGACAAAAAAAAACTTTTAAAGTGGAATTCAAACTTTATGTTTGATGTTAAAATCTACGTCATCCACGTGACTTAATCGATGAAATATACGGCTTGGACCGAGGAAAGCATCTCGATACTAAATTACCATCCAGCATATCAAAATTAACTCATGTGATTCTAACTGTGGCAAAATTAGAAGGCTGTTTGCAAGAGAAACGTCAAGTTGTCTGTCTGAAAAAGAAACAATAATTGGGATCGTATGAGAAGTGAAAGTTATTATAAGAGGAAGCATATAATTTAAACTATTTATATTTTCCAAAAAACTATATTAGAAAATTTTCATTACTTTAACTTGTAAACTTTACGGGAACAATAAAAACTATTACATAAACATAACTGACGTAAAAACATTTTATTCATGTTATGCAAAATGAGAAGTCTGTAATGTTATATTTTACTGATCAAAGTTAAAGCAAGTCACGTAGATCATAGACATTATGGAGTGTGAACGTTCCGTTAAAAATACGGCGAAGTATTTGTATTTGATGTGAATTGTGGTGCAGTGGATATCCACTCGGATTTCGAAATCGGCTCCCCGATTTCGAATTCCAGTTGAATTTACTTACGCGCAAACACCTTATTAATCTGCCTCTTCCCTTTAGTTATGGGTTAAATAACAGGAAAGATTGGGCTCTATAGACTTAGCTGAGACCAGTCTACCGCAGATTGCAATGACAATCTATTTCGTGATAATCTTCTGCCCAGTCAGTTATGTCTCTTTCGAAACATGATCGCCCAAGCGTATATCACGAATGGCACTTTACTGATTTTTACTGATTCGCAGTGTAAAATGAAGGTAACATATAATGATGTATTAACTCTTGAGTATCTAACATTAAAGCATGAGAAAAATAAAATTAAAAAAAAACTTTCCTGAGTGTGACAGGAGGAATATATATATATATATATATATATATATATATATATATTTGTGCACACAGAAAGTTCATTATTTTAATAGGGCGGAAGTGAGAATTTTTGCTTCGAGTTTTGTTATCCAAAAAAACTGACATTGTATTCATGATTTTGTCTGGAATTTATAATAATAAACACCTTTTGAAGTTTGTCGGAGCAATAAATAATGACAAGTTAATCACTGTTTTTATAATCTTGCGCATATTACTTGAGCTTGGATGTCTCTCTTCGAATGGTATGCATTGTAAAACGACTGAACAGATATGTGGTTTATCTATAAATAGCAACTACGATGTTCATTTGCTTTCTGATGTCATAACAAAAGAATTTATAACCTACGGACGGACATCTGAGTCAATTTGATCGCTCTGTAAATGTGTATCACCGCTGTGCCACAAGCGATGACTTTTGCGATCAGTAATTATTGAGTGTTGAAAGAACAAAGGTGACCGGCTTACATTGTAATTCTTGACAATGCAAGTGAATAATTGCTTGGTGACCTATACCCTTACTTCTCCACTGTCTCCTTATATGCCATCTCAAAGTTTTGTTGGTGAATTCTAAGTTTCATCATTATTTCTCAATGTCTATCTTAGTGGCTTCTTCATCGAAGTATATCCTACATGTCACACTACCGTTTATCTTGATACAACCGTTGAAATCAGGACAATTTTGTCAGAGATAGACGAGAAGATTTAGATATGATTCTACTGACTGTTGCTAAAAATAACAAGGATTTAATTTAAGATGATTAAAGAGAATTGGAAGTATTGTTAAATCATATGGTTCTAAGAAATACAAGTTCGTAAAACCTGTATGCTATTTCTGGAATATTTCACTAATTATATGCACTTAATTACATCCGTGGCGTCAGTTTGTTAGACAAAAATCACTCCGTACACCATCGAAAATGTTGGATAATTTATTAAAACGTTTGTACAAAGCGATGCTGAATGTTTCTCTGTTCGCCCCAGAAAGTAATCAAGAACACATTTGAGGTTTTTCACATTTTTCTGCATTATTTATATTGCTCGGACTGATTTCCTCATCTTTTCATATTCATGAATTTTTACCTGCTCTACACTGTCACCTTCTTCAGATGATTAGAGTTCAAATTTAAACCTTTATTTCATTCACCGTGCTAGATTATTTTAGTTCCAAGAATCAAGATTTCTCTAATTTTCAGTATCATTTAAACTCAGTCTTCTACCTTTTTGTTAACCCCGGTTGTAGCCAAGTATTTAACGCACAACTTTTTGATTTCAAGTCATAGACACTAAACATCTGGATATGTGTCCCTGAGGACATCAATGTATGGATTTTGGGGATTTATAAGCATCTTATCTAAGTTTTAATATTTACTAGATACCATATGACAATATTGTTCTCTCTAGCATTCTGTAATATTTGTTGCCATATTGTATTCATTTTTATTCTTGAGTGAATTCTGAGATGTTTGTGGTCTAGTATACGCGCTGAATAATGTTTTTTGAATATTTCAGTGTCATCTCCATCTTGTATTTCAACTTTTTTTTCCATCTCTATATAATCAGTTACGACTAATTCTTCTATTTTACCCAGTTTTCTGGCCTCGCGATTTCTTGCATTTTTATTTTTAAAAGACGGCTCGTTTCTTGTGTATTTGTTACTGCTTCTTCATGCGATGTCGTACAAACACTTTTTTCCCGGTTCTTTTCTGTCGGAGACTTTTCTTTGGAAGATGCCTCTGTATAATGCTATATTTGAAGTTCGCTCTGATGTCATATATATCACATAAAATTTGTATGGTTTCTGATAATACTTTTCCATATGTTAGGCGTTGTTATCATATTGCATTCTTCTTGCCAATTGTGTTGGATGTGCTGTCATCTATCATGGATATTTGTTACCATGTAAGATTATTTATACTGATCGTTTCTTGTTCATATAGCTCTGCGTAGACACTTAGAAGGTTTGCACGATGTTGTAAGCATAAAACAATCCCTTTCTTTGCATATTATTTGTGGTAAGATTTTTTTGTGAATTCTAATAGTTGTATCGCCAAGTTAGATACGATAACCCAAAAATTGTGCTGTGTTATTCTTCAAAACACTACACGGTGCTTAACGGATAACAGAAAACCATAAAACAGTTGGAAAAATAGACAAGAGAGAAGTTAAAGCACAGAAAGGGAGGTTTAGAACCCAATTGTCGGCGAAGTATTCAGTTCGATTATTACTCGAATGACACTCGAATATGATGTCTTGAATGAAACTATTTTTAATTAAATTGACTATTTCATACCTTAGGCCATTCCTAAGAGTGTTGTGGATGTGTCAGCCACTCTACAACTTTAACGTATGTGAGATCAGATTCTTCAAATAGTTTTTGCTGGGAAGTTTTCAACAGTTTCGTGTGCAAACATTATTTGAAAAAATAGCATAATTATTGAAAGAACTATCATTTTGTTTTGAAACAATAATATACAATGGAAGGGATTAGAATACATATAATAAAAACTTATAAATAAACAGCATCTGTCTTACTAAAATTCTTTGGGAAATCATGCCTTACAACCATTTAAACGTATAATACCAACGAACTCATCTTAGTAAGAAAAGATATTCATATTTCCATGTCTTGATATTTGACTTAATAAACAAATGAATCAAAACTATAAGAACTGGAAATCTAAGAATATTTCGGTTTACATGGATTGCTCTATCTCTTCTGGCCTCCCAGTATTAATTATTATAAATAAATCGTAACGATTCTGTCAAAACCTCTCCGGCCGATCCTTGTCTAAAAGAAAGATATACGAGAAAGTAGATAAACATCAAGACCTTGTCAAAGTTTGGAAATCATTTTAAAAGAATAAAATGCCAATAATTTGTAGACTGAAAACGACTTTTAAAACACATATAACAGATCCTGGAAAAAGCGAAAATGATTTAGACATCGACAATGTTACTTTGAATTTGATTCCGAGAAATGCATTCTAGCAGCAAATATTTGCGAATCCATTTTGTTTCCATAATAAAAAAAAAAAATTTTATAAATTTAAAATTTATATTTATAATTTAAAAATATATTAAAAATATGCAAGTATGATTCATATATAAGCTGGCTTAGGAATTGTTTGTTGAAAATATTTTTATTTGGTGAACTTCTAAGATAACATTGAAAAAAAGAACACGTGTTTTACTCCTGAACTTCTGTTTACTCTAATAAAATATGTTACTTTCTTGATTTAGTAATTCTAAATATAATCTAGTAAGTTTTAAAAAGACATTTCCAGTTATGTTTTCCTGAGTAATACGCGTTCACTTTTTCAGTTTTCTCAAACTCTATTCTTAAAGAGTAAAAATATCTATGAAATATCAGAAATATAATTTTCACATTTTAATAAATACAATTCCACAGTATGAAAGTGCTATTTTGTTTCGGTTGATTTTTGTTTAGATTATCTTACGTTTATTAGAATATTCACTTTCTTGAATATATAAGTCATGTGTTGTATTATTACATTTTCGTGAAATAAAATATAGACAAGTATTAGGTGCCGGTATAATATGTGGCCTACTTTTTCAATTTGGCGTAAAATGTCAGTCACTGGTTTATTATATGAAAATGCGTAATATAATGAAGTTTTATAACTGTCTGGTAAGGAATAGGGTAATTAATTAGTCGTAATAAACCGTCGAATAAAATATATATAAATATACACTTCCTGAGTTAGGATATATTCAAACCGGGCAAACTATATTCTATACTTAAATGAAAGTGGTTGGCCTCATATTATCAGCTTCTATGTGCGTTGTCCTCTCAGTATGTTTGCAATCATGGCTTTCTACGTCTCCTTATTTCTGGTGGCTCTTAGCACGTTTTCTCCTGTTACACCACGCAAAACACGTTCTGACATCTACCTGCTCAGGCCTTTTAAAATGATGTATTCGCTGTATCCCTTGTCTCCTTTTATCTGGCCTGTTAGTATCAGTTTCTCCAAGCCCTCCTTGCTCATTGCATGTCCTAGGAAATTTAGCTGTTATTACCTGATGCTCAGTATTAATTTCCTTTTCGTTCCCATACTTTCCAAAACCTAATCATGCTTACGTGCTCAATCCCTGTTATTCGCCTCATTATTCTGTAGAACAGCACTTCAGCTGGTTTAAAACTTTCCTTCATCTTTGATAATGTTTTCCAATATTCACTGCCATATTGGATAACGGGCGTCACATTGCGATCTGTATTTTTTTCTTTTGTCTACTCAGCTTCTGAAATGCGTCCTTTGCCATGCCATTTCACTTTCGTAACTTAATGTCGTAATTTCCGTCTTCTTTTGGAACACTTCCCAGAAATTTAACATTTTGTACCTGCTGGATTTTAGTATCTCCTAACTGTATTTGGTATTTTGGGCTGCTCTTTTTGATGATGAGCTTTTTTAAATCGTTTCACACCGATCAATGCATTCAACTGCCACTATTGCGCAGGGAGTTACAGAGGGTCCGGGAAGTGATGGGAAAAGTATGGCTAGATATAGGAAATATCAGAAGGATGGTGATGGACAAGGTAAGGGTACCGAGAATGAGGGTTGGTTAGATGGTGAGAGTGTTTGAGAGAATAGATGCAAGTTAGTGTCATAGGAGGTGTCTAATGACTTTACTCCATGAGATTGTAGCTGTCGGGGGAGCAGACATGTGGAAGGGAATGTCAGAGGCGGGAAGCGCGAGAAAAGAAGCTGTTGGAGTAGAAATTACGGTTACATCTTATCTGTTTCACTGTAAAATGGTGGGACCTAGTTGCTAATCTAGTATTTCGTGCAAATTCGTACCTAGGCGACACCAATGACCTAAGTTCATCGGAGCAGAAGCCGTGAAAATACTTATAGAAGAGGCAAAGGTAAGCCACATCACGTCGGTGAGAAAATTGGTTGCAGCCGGTCCGCCAAGTTAGGATCTATCACGTTACAGATTCTCCGTTGTATTTTGTCAAGAAGCCCGAGGAGAGTACCAGGGGCACCCGACCAGATGTGGCAGCAGTATTCAATACACGGGCGGATGGTAGATTTATATATGTGCAGGATAGATTCAGACGGGAAAACTTCTGGGCCCTGCAAAGAGAACCGACCTTCATAGCAGCGGACTTAGCAATGGATTCGATATAATCATTCTATTTGAGATCCGCCGAGAGTGTAAGTCCAATGAGGTGTAGTGTTTTACTCTCAGGGAGGCAAGCCTGTTCCACGCTAATGGGAGGTATGTGAGATTCTCTATGATGGTTAATTGATAGCAGCTTCGTTTTGGAAGCATTGAAATTCACGAGCCATTTCCTACCCCAGTCCACTACGGATTGGAGGTCGTTTTCAAGCTCGACAAGCAAGGTTCGCTTTATCGCACACACCAGGTTTTTGATCGAGCCGAGAGTAAATTGTGGTGTTATCGGTGTACATGCCTACTTGGAATCTAATGGCATCTGAGAGATCATTAATGTAGATCAGAAAGAGCGTGGGACCTAGGATAGAGCCTTGAGGGACCCCAGCGTTTGTATGATAGTTTTGGGAGGTATGTCTGTTTAATGTGCGGTTAGAGAGGAATGAACTGGATTATATCAAACAAATGTCCAGTTACACCATAGCTCCGCAGTTTGCATAAAATGCCAGCATGCCAAGGCTGTCGAACGCTTTGGAGATATCCAAGGCAACGGTTTGTGCTTCGCCATTCTTATCGTGAGCCTCGTATATGTACTCGTTTATTCGGTTTTCTTGCATTTTATTTGTAGTAGTTTCTTGTCATTCTCTTCAACTACCTTATGCAAGAGGTCTTGTTGTTTCCTTTCTGTGTTTTCTATCGGCACTGCGTATCTTACGTATTTCAAATTGTGGCTGACAATGACAAATCCTGGCGTAACAACTAGTCTCCTCAGAATAGTTTCACTGTAAAATTTAATAGATCCGCCCTTTTCTATCTGTTTATATCTGCTGAATTCGTTACCTGTCCATATATATGCGGTTTGCTGCCAGTAGATATTCTTGATTTTTTTTCCTTTTGACGGATTTCGTTATTAGGACTCTTCTAATATCTAAGTAAAAAGATGAACCTAATATGCCAAATACAACTTGGAGGAATCAAACTAAAAATGTAATGAAATTGAAATTCTTGGTTTGTGCTTGAACAGAAGACGGAAGGTGGGAAATAGAAATCCACAGACGCATTGGAATGGCTAAGGATGCATTTGGAAAACTAACCAGATTAGTGAGAGACAGGAGAATATTACCGGATTCGAACAGATTTGGAGTTTTTGTAATATTTCTCATTTTGTGAGGAAGCGAATGTTGGGAGATCTCATCAAGGATGACGGTGATGCTTGAGTCAGCACGAATGTGGCTTTACAGAATGATGCTGAGGATACCATGGGCAGAGAACTTGAGAAACAATGAGGTGCTGGAGAGGATATAAACGAAAAGGAAAAGTAATATCAGTAATAGATAGATGGAGTTCCAAAGACACATAATGAGGAATGAGGGCCTAAAGAATTATATATCCACGAGATAGATAAAAACATAGATACAGGGGAAAGCCGAGCAAGCTCTACCGGATAGGCCTGTGCAAATGAATGGCGGAGCTGTTTTTGAGAGAGATACCAAGAGAAAAATGATTGAGATGGGTAAAGGAAAAGAGCAAAGTGGAATTCAATGATAGCCTTCATCTTGAAAGGACACGCACATGAAAAATAAATATGCTTCTTAAGTGTTCGCTCTTTCTACTACTTGTGCCACTGCCAAAAATTCAGACTGTAGTAGATGTAATCTCGATTTAAATATAATGTGTTAGATTATATATTTTGGCATTTATTCGACGTCACGCGAACACCATATTTAAGTCATTGTAATGTAACCTGAGTGAGGCATTGTCTATATTTTGGTTGTTTACACACACACACACGCACACACACCTATATATATATATATATATATATATATATATATATATATATATATATATATAATTCCAGATAAAGAGGAGTCAATATAATAAATACTATAGAACTTGAATTAATTGTACAATGCGATACGGAAATTTCTGCACAAATAACATCAAATTTGCCGGATGAAGAAACTCCATTTCAACTCAAAGAAATTTGCGTGTCGCAAAGTACAATTAATATATATATATATATATATATATATATATATATATATATATATATATATGTATGTATATTTATTTATTTATAGATATAGGTATAGATGTCCAGTTCGTAAACGGCGAGGATAATCGAACAGGATCAACTTAATATAAAATTTTTATTTTTATATATAGAGAGAGAGCTCAATGGATGTTATCCAGAGCGATATGATATTTCTAAAGAAAACAATTTAAATGACGTGGTGGATATAAGATTAATACGATTAATAAGCCAGTCCTGGGTTCAAATGCATATACTCAGAATCAGTTCCAAACTTACAAAAGTGAGGGGATGATGTAAAAATAAAATATTAAAGGAGATGAATTAATATTAGGATTGATATCGAGATGAAAATTTATCAATGATCTATATCTCGTGGTGGATACATTGAATAGGACTAAATTTAAAAAGCGAGATTTAGAAGCTTGGTTTACTCGTTTAGATTATAATATGTTGAACTACATCAAGATAAGTTTCAAAGTGAACCCAGTTCATCCATTAAATATAAATATGTAGATCTACTATTAAACGATGTACGTATTTTACGGTGAAATTGAATAATTTTTTGAAGCTAATCAAATTGTAATTCTTCTTTCCGGGTTTTTTAATATTTACTAGAGTTTTGTAAATAATATTTTTGAATTTAATCCGTCTTAATTGAAATTCATACAATATTTTCATTTGTAAAATTTTAGATTATTCTATGGTTACTCATTCTCGCTGATTTATATCTAAGAACAGGAAGAAATTTTTGAAAGGTACAGGCGCAAGAATACTCGTAAGTTTTATACGTTTGAAATGTAGATTACTTTATGGAATATTTTGCAAATCACGAAAAGCATCTTATCCTTAATCTGTATGTTTTAATTAAGGCGTCTTGAAACGAGAAATATGGTTTTCTCGACAAATACCGAAAATACCCAAGAGAGAGCAATTTATTTTATTTCTATTTGGAAACTGCTGAGTTATTGCTTGTCCGTTTCCACTGCCGACGCAGCAAACAAACTCATGATTAATATTTTGACAAATTCATGATCAACCTTCTTAGGAACTAGGCTATTTTTTCATATTCAGAAGAAAATCAAATTTCTCTAAAGAAACTAATTGCAGAATGTTCTGGAGATCGAAAATGATCGAAAATTTAAAATAATTTTTCCCTTTAAATGAATCGTAACATAATACATACTATATTTACATAGTCTAAACCACGAAAATATTATCGGAAAATGGATACAAAGATTTTCATCTGATTGTAAGAAATCTGACATGGGTTTAAACTAAGGACAAAATGGAGTTCTTGTAATTATCGATCATTGATATTTTTTTCAGAATTGCTCATATAGCAAACAATATTCGATGGACTGTTTACCAAGAAGAAAGCGCGCATTGAAAAATATTTTTATCTTCCTAGTTGCAGGCGATCAAGTCGACATTAGCCTGAAAATAAAAGAAAAAGAAAACATGAAGATTAAAATTTTAGGCAAGTAAATAACGTTTATTGATGAAAATACACTCTTATTATTTTTAATGAAATTGAAACGGCTCCTATTTCCTTCGTCGTTGTTTTGTGAAAGTAATTACTTTTTCAAAAAATCAATTGTATTAACATTAGGTTGTAGAAGTACGAGTATCAATCCTAAATTTAAGGAGAATTTGACAATAAAAAAAAAACAAATTCAAATTTGATTCCAATGTCTCATTCAAAATAATCTCCTTCAGTATTTGTATTGTTTTAAATGGCTAAAGATCGCTGGCACTCGTATATTTAAGGGAACTATCGAAGCATTCTGATTGCAGCTCTGTGCAAGTTTCGTTGTAAATGGTGTTGATTTATACAATGAAAATTTATCCATCTTAATATAATTCAATACTTTCAACCGGAATATATTCCTGCAGAGCTATCATAAATTAATTCATAAAAATTCAATTTTAGCTAATCTCGCACAATAAAGAAATATGATCAATATTTTTCCAAACGACTTAGTTGAATAATAAATTAAATCAAATTTAAAATTTACGATACTCTTTGAAAATATGTATAATAATATTTGATGTGCAATGCGTGCATTGGATATCGTCTCGGAACAAGAAATCGGTGAACCGAATTCTAATTCCTTTTAAATACGTTACATTCACTTGCTCAAATAGCTTTGGGAAAGGTATCAATCTATATCTTCTATTTGCAGCTACGGGCTAAATAGCAGTAACGTTTGAGTTCTAAATCTTTGAACTGAAACCAGTCAACAACAGAAAGTAATAGTAAACTACTGCGCAAAAATATTTCTCATTGTCATTCGTGTCTCGAAAGAGATAAGATCGCCCAAGCGTGTATCAGTAAAACACTTAATTGACTGTCTAATCATAGTCTTTACCTAATCGCTCTACTGAGACGTGATGAGACACAATATTAATTTTATTGTAGGTAATCTGAGAACGTACATCTGGACAGACCCAGCAACTTTTGGATTCCCTGGCATCGGTATGACTACCGATTCTTCTCCCTAGTACAATGAAGAGAGTACTGCCAGGGAACTAGGAACATCTACATAATTTGTCAGCTGCGTCTCTGTCAGAGGACAGTGACACAACTGATTCGCATTCAGCTCGAAGACACACACCCAAATGAGAGATTGCTCTATATTTATTGGTGTAAAACTCATCAAAGTGGCTAAAAAAGGAAAGGAATAGAGTTATGTTGGTCTGTATTAACTATCATAGATCTAGATAATCAGTCACGACACTTTACTCCGTAAATAACTTGTTCATACACATACAAATCTCACCCATTGTCATTTAATCTTATATACAACACATTGACTCATATTCACATGGAACCTCAATAAAAATGTCATGCCGTTAAATAACAACTCCATTTATATATAATTTGTCAAAATGTATAACAATAATAAAAATAAGTTTTGGATTTGGAAAAACAAAATCTAACCCGGTCATTATGAGAAATACATGGACCAAAAATATAATTGGGATGTTCAGAATCTCTACATGGTTTCTAACAAATAAGAATACCCAGAACTACACTTACTCACGGAAACGAGGTAAACAAAAGGAGTCTCTCTTAACCGGGATGTCAGAAAGCGTGCCTCGTTGCGTCAAAAGTGGCTAATTATTCTTTGGATTTTTTCTAGAAGCACAAAGTAAATAGCAGGCGCACCAGACCATATGTGGCTGCAATATTCTAAACAAAGAAGAATGGCATATATATCAGATCTGTCTGCGGATGTTTATAGTATTTACGCTCTTACACCCTGATTGAGCACTCTGGAAGAATGGGAGACTTTGAAAACAGTAGCTACTCCGGCATATATACATCGCTCGTTCAATAATGAATTAGAGCACTCTAGCTATTTGGTGTGTATAATGATATATGCGCTAAAATGTCTGCCTTCTTCTACCGAACACTCGTGGCTCAGAGATAGAATCACCGACTGACGCAAATTCGGACGGCTTTCAATCCTGGGTTAAAAGCAATCGGAGTCTAACCGTACTGATGAGCTGTGATACAGAGAAACAGATCTGTCTGAGGATGCATATATATATATATATATATATATATATATATATATATGAAATAGATTCTGGAGAAAAATCAGTCGAACTTTAGCATTCTTGCATTCACTTCGTACATTACTTTACTTAAGGCATGTGACTTACTCCAAACATTAAAAAAGAAACATCAATATCAGAAAATTCTTACCTATTCAAATAATCATTTTTGTATTCTGAAATGAAAAGATCAAATCTGAAATGAAAAGGCAATATATTTGACTTAAATTAATTATACAGCAGGTTAAATACAGCTATAAATATCGTGGCAAATGTCAATAACATTAATTTTTCATTTCCAGAAAAAAAATAATAATAATATTCCTTATTAAAGAAATGAGCAACATTCATTGAGAGCAGCTAGTGCTGTTTTTTTTTTCAGAATATTTATAAAATATTCCTCTTTGGGTAATTTTTTAGGAAAATAGATCGTTCAGCTCCGATATTTGTTAATGTTATTGTCAGTATTGATAGATGTTTCTTTCCTTGCATTTGTTATATATTTATATATAACTATTCTCTGCCCAAGTTACTTGCTCTGTCCGGTTTTTTTAGTTTTAGTTCCTGTTGTTATTAAACCCAAAAATGATGTAATCTCTATGATGTAGGGTTATTCAAATGTATTCAAAAATGATAGTCTGATATAGCAGATTTCTTACATATTCTGAACAATTAATCTGCCATTCTTGATGTCTAGATGGCTCCTACACATTCACATAATATGAAACTATTCTTCCCTATTTGTATGCTGTTTAAAACAGTATGACGAAATATTTTCAAACGTTCTAATAATCCAGGCCTTCAAAGCTAAAACCCATCATGTTAAACACATTGATGATTCTCTATCGCATATCATTCATATTCCATGGTGGTGATAGTTTCATTCCGATAGCTTGTTCTGCAAAACAACTGCATTATCAAACATTTGTTGCAATATGGTTTATTCCTCGATCTTCCTAATCTTAAACTAATCTAGTTTTTAGTTACTCCTTATTTCTCTTACATAATTCTCAAAAATGAAACTATTATTTTCTCATTTTACGCCATTTAGAACAAAACAGTTTTAATAATCTTCTACTTTCAGTAGCTTTTGTAATTTGCCAGATTTTAGTGATTCCCCGGAGATATTTTGCATTGAGGACATCCTTCGGAAAACATTATCATCTAGTTTTAATTTATCACCAAAAGTCTCAAGTCGATAATTCTGAAAAAATATTCATGGATGAATGCAGACTGTTATTGTGACGTTAGCATATTTTTCTCGATATTTCTGTTTGTTCATATTATAGGTAAAATCTTCCTTCCTTTCCGAAATCTTTAAAGAAAAATAACAAAATAAAATATGGCACATAATCGGAGGAAACGACCTTTCATACCTATTATCATTGCATTAGCAGCAAAAGATATAAACATATCCTGTTATATACCTTTATACCAAGGCCAGGTTCTGGCTTCGTTCATTAAAGTAAACAATGAATTCAAACTGAATTATACTTACTTGCTCAGTTACATTTTTTATTCTTAAATATAAAGATCAAACCAAAAATGAAATTGTAATACATCTGACTTGAAGCAAGAAAATAGCAGAAGAAAAAAAGTAATCAATATCAGTGCATAAGTTAACATCTTTATTTTTCTCAGTGCCAACAGAAAAGGAAAAAGAATAAAACATAATTATATTACAATGTATAGGTCTCCAACCTGTTTGATTAATTACGTATGTTTCTATTTGAATTCAGACAAGTAAGCCCAAAAATGTGTTCAGGGTTCGTTTAAGCAACGAGAAATGCAGCTCATGAAAATATAATAAGTAATTTAAAACGGTTACAGGAAATTGACAAAATATAATAAACAAATTCATTCCACCATTTATACAATTCTCCAAACGTATTTAGAGGAAACTGATTCTTCTGGCTGCATTCCATTCAGTCTTCCTCTCGTCTTCATTTATATGTGCCTGTTTAAGCCCTTTTATTATTCATGCAATCATTTTCGAGAAAAAATAGTTTGATATTATGTCGATAGGCATCCATTTGATATTGCCTAAAATTGGGCAAAAGCCAGCGTCTGGAAGTTATGCCATTGCCAAAAGGTTAATGGTATTCATGAGAAGGGAATAATTTTGCATTATTAATGCGAATGCATTTGATAATAGTTACGAAAGAAGAGAAAGAATGGGAGAAGAAAGCACTGAAAAGAGGCAACTAGAAAGCGCCGAAAAGAAAATTGGCAAAAATAAGAGGGAAGGAATTGAGAAGGTGAGGACACTATAAGTAACTTGTCAAGTGAAGGAGAAAAGAAGTGACGACAATTGAGTGAAAAAGAAAGATGAATAACAATAATAAACGGTTAAATATAGGAATGTAAACGCACAATGAATAAATGCTGAAAAACAAACATTACACAAACGCGTAGAGAAAATGAAAACGAAAGACGTTATAAAATAGTTTATTTTTTCTGTATTTATCTCTTAATATGGGGTTAGAATATTTATAATGGAAATAAACTTACAGTACTGAAAAAGAAATTATATCGTCAGTGGCAATGAGAACTTTTCATCTATTAAGTGGATTTTTCGAATATAAGAGCCTGGAATTAACGTGCTGATGTTCACGGCAATATTTATCACATTATTCTCAGGTTATTCAAATTTGGCCTTTTACCACTTTAAACAAGTATGTATAATTAGGAAGATAGAGAAAGAATTGAAAACGAAAACGAAAGAATCAAACAAAATCAATGAGCTCTCAGTATGAACGCAGAGAATCAAGTGCAAATGAGACACAGGGTGCATATGAATTTTAAAAAATAGATAAACAAATGTTTAAGTGAAAGAAACCAACAATAAAACGGAATTTGGATAAAGAAATCAAAATAAAAAAAATCAGAAGGTAATTTAACGGCTGAGAGAAGAAATGTCACAAGAAAGATTTAAAGAACAAAACATATCAAAAGTCATCTGTAAAGAAATGAATAAAAATAATGCTTGATCGGCTGACGTAAATTTTCAGAAAATTAATCTACAATTTGTATTTGTAATAGGAACAATATCAATACTATAATTGAGACAAGAGATAAATCATTACGCGAATGGTAAATGAATAACAAATAATTCTCATGAATAAAAGAAAATAATACCATAAAATTGAGCATAAAAATCACAACAAAAATTATTAAATGACAAGCAGTACAGAGCAACCAAAATATGGACAGTCATATGAAAACTGAAATTTAATCAGTTGTGAAGAAAGAAAAAGAAAATGAACATCGGGAAAATACGCTAAGTAAAATTATTCATTTTTGTTATTGTTTACATTTAAAAAATATCATTGCAAATTCATGAATATGTGTAGAAACAAATAGCGAAACAGTTTTGTTAAGGGTAAGATCAATTTAACTTTCAGTAAATTATACAGATCAACGTTTATTCAGTTTTCAGCGGGACTCGAATGGTCCCGACTTATATCGACATTTTCTTTGCCTGTTAAGATTTAGCGATTTGATTTTCTTGTTATTAGAATGTTCAGATGATGGATAGTAAACATGTGTGAAAAGGCTAACATGTATTTTTGTTAAATAAATTAGAGATAAATTGCATTGTATACATGGCACAGAGATCAGGCATGTGAAGATAAATGCATTTGTACTGACGAGAAATTTGACCGTGTTGGAAAAAAGTAGATAGTTTCCCAATGCATATTTGAATATCATCACATTTCTGATAGCCGATAGTGTGCAGTCAATAAATTAAAATCTGAATAGTGTGATAAAATGTCCAATTCTTGGGCTGTAAATAAAATTCAAATCATAAAACGATTTGCGTTTAAAATAATTTATCCTCTAAGAGATTGAAAATTGGTCTGGTTATTTATTTTCCACATATTAATCTATTTGTTTTCATTTATTTTCCCCATGAACACATATGTATGGGAATCAATTCAAGTAAAAGAAGCACGATTTGTTTGTAAATATACAAACATCTCACATAAAGCAGAAAAATTTTGTTGCGCCAATACTATCTGCTAATTTTGCTGGTATATGTTCCATTGGTAAATATTTTCTTTCTACGATGCTTCGATTAAAAACAAGTTCGACAACGATTAATTTAATCTCTAACGTAGAGATCATAAAACATAGTCTGATATGGAACGGATGGGCGTCATATTTTGCTTACGAATATACAGCAATTTATTGTAGAAAAGGCAAACAATAATTTATAAAGGGGTAAGCATCTGTTGCTTAATTTATATTTTCATCACTGCCAAGGATCTCCAATCAAGAGATTGAAGATTTTGAAGGAACGAGAAACTACCACTTTTTTCTGTTTTCCCCACGTTCACTTTAACCTTGTGTGATAGTACCTATTAGAGTATCAGCTTTGTTCAAACAGTGAACCCGTAAACAATATGAATTTATAAAACGACACATTTATAATAAAAATCAACATATATATATATATATTGAAATAGCGAAAGAAAGTCTTGACACATTGTCTTTTAACGACATCACCATCAAGTATATCAGACAGTATGAACGGATCCTACACAAAATTAATAGACAAAACTTGTCTATATTAGTCAATGAAACCTGCATTAATGAAAAAATGCTGCCAAAATACACACAATTTAAATTACATGATCCAGCAGCCCAACACACCATCACCACCTTGAAATATAAATGGAGCCTTGTGAAAAGGCAAATTGAAATAGCGAAAGAAAATCTTGACACATTGTCTTTTAACGACATCACCATCAAGTATATCAGACGGTATGAACGGATCCTACACAAAAGTAATAGACAAAACTTGTCTATATTATTCAATGAAACCTGCATTAATATATATATATATATATATATATATATATATATATAGGTAGAAATGATATGCTGTTAAACAAAATTAAAAATCCAATCAAATAAATCAACAAATTTTAAGACTAATCTATTATATTTTAATCCTGCTAAGTTGATACTCATCATCATCATCATCATCATCAGAACTGTTACGACATAAAGTCGCACAGAAAATGCATCTGTTTTCTCATTTTGAAATGGTTCATCTGTGTAAACGCATTTGTGTTTTTTTAAAAATACAGTCAAAATTAGTCTAATACAGTAAATATATTGAGGGAACATAAGTAGCAATGTGAACTTGATCAAGACTACACAGAATTTTAATTTCAGAGTTGGCCTATTCGGAGACTGGTTGCCAATCTTAGAGAATTCACTCTTCTGTGTAAACCGTAGCAGCAAGGAAAAAAAATAAATTTAAAATTTTCCCAAAGCGTTTATAACGAACTAAATGAGAATTTGAATTCGAATAGCAGTTTTCACAGTGAGAGCCATTAATAATTGTACCACCTTCACATAAATTAGTATACTATTATTTTAAATATATTAGAATTAAATGATTATTAGGTTCTGGGTATGACAGTAAACTTCACCCGGTAACAAGGCAACTGATTGGTTGTTTGTGAGAAGCACGGAAATCACATCTTAATTGCTGCAGTTTCCATGTCCACCCTGACCCAGACTTGTAGTTCCTGTTAGAGTCCCAGTTATGGGCAAATTGTTGACTCCCATGTGTTAAATAAATAATGACGTTAGATGTTTGTGCGTTGCCTGATTTCGAGCCGAGTTCGAATTCCAGTGAAATTCATTGCATTCACTTACCCGCAAATACCCTTTGGAAAGGGATTAATCTGTCGCTTCCTTTCTATTATGGGTTAAATAACAAGACAGATTGGGTTCTATAGTCTTGGCTGGCAACCAAGCCACCGCAGAAAGCAATATCAACTTACTGCGGGATAATCTTCTGCCAAATAAGTCATGTCTCTTTCAAGACATGATCGCCCAAGCATGTTTTACGTATGACACTTAACGGACTGACTGATTTAATAGATAATATTTTAGGGCCAATCAAATGTATTGCATATGTATCGTTTCACATAAATAAAACTTGCTCAACTTAATTGACTTACTGTTTGATCCACCTAAAAATTGTACTATTAACTGGTAATCTGGCTTGTAGTTTAAAGGCTACTTTTCCTATTCACCTATTCAATTTTTATCTTCACTCCGCATAACCCTTCGTAAATTTATTAAATATCGTATGGAATTTCTAGCATAATAAATGTTAAAGGAATATTGTCGAAAGATACGAGTAGAAAATGTAATAATCGATGTCTTTAAATATCAAATTAAAATAAATTCATTTCGATCTAATAAATTTACTCAAACAAACAAGCAATTATCGAATGTATCCAATAATTTTGAAGTATTTGTCTGGAAAGTTTAGACAATAATTAGTTTCTGAAAGACCAAAATAAACGCTTAACAACGTTTTACATTGATACATACTGAGAAGCAAATACATTTCTTCAAGCTGAAGGAAAATCTGAAAATTATATGGGAATGTATACTAGAAATATTGATTGGAGAATTTGTTGTATTACATAACTATTTTGTATGAAGATGTCAATGTAACTTTTATTTCTTTCAAAATATATTTTCTAAAATATTTAGTTGTCTGAGAATTTGAAAAAGAGAGAAAGATGATTTTACATTTTGACCTGGGTTTTCTAATACTGTATAGCTTGATGCAATAATTCCGTGAGTAGATATACATTTAACTTTAATATTGGAGAGCTTCATTTTCCATGTTTGAAATATTAGGAAAACTTTAAAAGATTCTATTTGTTCGTTGGTCGGAGTAATTAAAATGTCATATGTCAAAAGAATTATCAACTCATATATAAACGCACTTAAAAAAAAATAACTGGTTAGTTGGGTACTACATTTAAAAGTGAAATTCTGATCGAGGATTTTTTGCTTTAGATGTGGCCGATGAAATGTAATGATATCGTACGTTTTGCTTCATTATATTGTCTTTTCCTTGACCTGCATGTTTAGATTGGTAATTTTAATCACATCGATTTAGCCATTGCACATCTCTTCTTTCTGCTCGATGTCCTCTAAATTTCGAAAGGACTTTATCATTTATTTGTATTCCACTAAATTGCTGTTGTTTTGTATTTCACGCTTTAGTGATATTTAAATCTAAAGTTACACAAATCATTATCTGATTTGTATAAGTTTAAATAACATGAAAATGGTTGAAGATAAGCCGTAGTTGATGAAATCTCACTACACTACTGCTGTTTCTGAGACAAATATTCTGAGTATTTACATATTTAATTCTGCTAGTTCCAATAATAACAACAATCTCCTTGCAAGACACATACATTTCAATGAAACATTCTAATTCCGTTGGTTTCGCATTGGTTTAAAGGATGTATCGCTCGGATAGATTTTCACCACGAACCGATATTTTGTAGTAGAGACTTCCCTAAAGATGTTTTTTCCGATCACTGCCACATGTTATTAACCTTTATGGTTAACAGTTATCACTTGTACCTACTTAAATTGTGCCCATAAGGAGCATCATTCATTAAACCATCAGCTAGTAAATTTTAGTCAGTGTGGTCAAGGTTTTCAACTATGTGAATTCACACATCCTTTACAGATTTGACAAATTTTAGTGATGCAACTGATACATTTTGTATTGAGGAATTTTCTTCGACAAATACTGTCATCTACATTTTGCAGTATCACCAAAACAAAAGTAGATAATTTGCATAATTGTTAATGAATGTATGCAGGTGCACAATTACGCTTCATTTAGGAATAACTACTGTGAATATAAAAACCGCTATTTTAAAGTTAACTGTTGACTGTTAATGTTTTTAGAGAGGCTAATTAATATGAAACGTTCTTACTCTTTTTTATTGCGGTAACCTATTCATTATAAACGACGTAGAAAATAGAAAAGCAAAACAAAAGGAAATAAAAACGATTCGGGCATTAAGTAGATATATATTTACGGACTAGAAAATTAGCATCCATGACGCATGATTTCACATTCGTGGTTGTCTATTGACGTTTATTATATATATATATATATATATATATATATATATATATATATATATATATATATATATTTATATATCTAACTTAATACAAATTGAAAAGGATAAATAGAATAGTATTATCAACAAAATTGTCTTTTTACAATTCCCTGTCTTCGTAAACAGGACGATTTTCTCTCTAAAAGACACAAAAGGCAATAAACTGATTGAATTATTCATAATTTCAGTTTTTACTAGGGAGAGAGTATGCTGACGTTACTTTAAAAAAAGCATATATCATAAAATTTAGGACTGCGAAACACTTGGCCAGACGAAGAACAAATGATTATGTGCGTGAAAACAGACAGTCTTCTATTATAGCATATCACTCTATATGCATATTCGACGCATTCATACGGCGTCTATATACAAAATATCAACAATGAACAGGATAGATTTTGACGCAGAATATCAATCAAGTTTTTTCGAGAGAAAAACCATTCGAGCTGAATATTACATCAAGCCGAAATAGTTTTAAATATATTAAACATGCTCTGCTCGTAGAAAAGGAAAAATCAACGAAAAGCCAATATTTTATTAAAGTAAAACAACAGAAGAAACGTTTTCACACGTGTCTACTGAAGTGCTGTTGTTTACTATTGAATTTTCCTATTTCATTTATAGAGAAGTCTTGCCAGTAAAATTGTTTTAATTCGTGAATCTTCACTGATTAAATATATATCTTAAATTTATTAAATTATCAAGTATTCTCTAAAATATTTACAATTTGCTTGTATATATGTGGAATAGATGCATTCGTTAATAGGCCAATTGAATTTTTGCCAAGACCCAAATCATATTGATTACTGCCGAAAACGATTAGACTTTCAAGATACCTACTCGAAAACATATAATTATTCCTCCGACATAAGAAATTGAAAGTTGATCATAAGGAATACAGAGAGTGCTGAAATAAAATGATTCTAAATAAAAGCATTTAACATTAAAATCTGGGAAGATTTTGTACGGCCGTGTATTAATTTTGATTAGTATTTTTGATTCAGTAGAATAAATATATTTTCTAAATGTTAATATTTCTATTCTGATGATAAGTACCGTTTCTCTCACAGGATATTTCTAAATGTCTTCATAAATCACTTCCGCGAAACTGGAGTGATTTAGATTCAAAATTTGTTTTAGAATTTTTTAGGAAATGATTACGTAACGTACATGCTGAATTGGATGTAAAATATCTATGAAGATAAGCTATGGTCTAATGCCAAAAGATATGATGCTCTATGTGAGGAGTATATTTTGTGATTGTTACGCATAGAAAATGCTATTTTTATAATAAGAGTAGAACACTAATTATATAATAGCAGTCGTCTGTTATGGAAGTCAATTTTCGACCGCCCCTTCACAAGTTATATTCCATGAAAACCTAATGTTCTTATTGCGAAAAGCGAAACTGCAGCTGTTCTACTTGTCATATTTTGCCGCCGATTCATTTGGTTTATGATGCTATCTTGTCATTTCTCTAGATTTATTAGACGACACGAATCGTTACATGAAGAATACCGAATCATTGTTTAAATATACAATAGTCAAAGCGGTTAAAGCGATGGACACTGCCATTGTAATGGTTAGTTCAAAACATAGTTACAACCGAAACATCCTATGGAGAAAGTGAGTATTAAAGTGATTAAAAATACTTGAAAATTTCATTTTTTCTTATTTCATATATTGGTAACCTTAACATGTTCTGTGACAAGGAAATATACGTAGAAATTTTGCGATCGCATTGTTAAAAGAAGTAAAAACTAATATTGCAATAACAATCAAATATATGACTTATATTAAGACGTTGGTAGAAATGAAAAAATAATCTGAAATTGGCGACCTTTTTACATTTCAAGTAAATAGCCGTTTAAAACTTTTATATTGCCATTTCTTTTTCTTTCATTTTCCCAATGGAACTAAATAATTTATATTATTTTTTGTTAATCTACTCAATCAAAATAGAATATTTCAAGATGTATTAGCAAGAATGTTTAAAAACATTATCAGCTTCTCTTCCTTTCTACATTCTAGAAAAATCCGCGTTTTACAAGGATTTCTATGAATAATAATTGTAAATGAAATTCAACAGACGATGCTGTTGTCTTTATTGTTATTGTATTTATGAGGATTTTCTTAATTTTTGTTGTTCAGTAGTGTGGTTCTGAATAAGGTTGTTTCTTTCGCAGTCGCCGGAGATTCTTGGCGTTTTAAACTTAATGTGGTTCCCACTAAATCCACTTTTATATTTTTGTTTTTTATTTTTCGGAAACCTGGTAGCGTCTTTCCCTCTCACTTCACACTATCAAAACTGAATATTCCCCTATATTTCATGTATTGGCATACAAAGTAACGAAGGAGGGCAAATTACGATTATAATAATTATAGAAAAACTAGATATGGACAACAGAACAAGATTTATCTACTACCGTAGATTCAATAGAGTGTCAACTGGAATTTCGCTTCAATTTGCTCTAGTACCAGATATCTGAAGAAGCTATGAATACATTAACCCGAATTTCAATAGGATAAATTATACTACCGATCATTCTGACCGATTCTTCTACGTGAATAATAATAATAATAATAATAATAATAATAATAATAATAATAATAATAATAATTCTAAGCATAAGATGCATCATCCAAAGGCTGATGTAGACCGTCTATACATACCCCGTAAAGAAGGTGGAAGGGGTCTTATTCAGCTGGAATTGTCATACAAGACAACAACTATTGGCTTACTAACATACATAGAAAAAAACAAAGGATTGGATGATACAATTAGTAAGGCAACATGAAGAAAGAAAGAAAAATTATTCAATAATAAAAGAAGGCAGTAAATACAAACACGATTTACAGTTAGTAGATTCTGTAGAAGAGCAAAACAGAAGCCAAGAACCAACTATTGCGGCAAAAAATATGAAAATGAAAGCCAAAGATAAAGCTCTTGAAAAGATGAAACAGCGCTGGCAAGACAAAACTCTGCATGGCCAATATCCAGTACGTGCCAACAAATCCAATGTTGACAAAGTTAATACTCATCGATGGTTACGTGCATCTGGATTAAAGTCTGAAACTGAAGGATTTATACTTGCAGCACAAGACCACAGTCTTTTCACGAGAAACTTTCAGGCAAATATTATGCATAATAATATGGATCCAAAATGCAGGTTTTGTGATAAACACCAAGAAACAATAGACCACCTAATCTCAGGCTGTTCTGTGCTTGCCCCAAACGAATATAAAAATCGCCACGATTGAGTTGGGCAATATTTACATTGGGCAATGTGCAAACATTATGGAAAAGCTGTAAACAAACACTGGTATGAACATCATCCAGCACCGGTTACAGAAATAGAAGATGTAACCATTCTATGGGATTACACCATCTACACAGACAGAAAAATTGAAGCAAACAGGCCAGACATTATTGTTAAAAACCAGAAGGAGAAAACTTGTCTATTAATTGATATGGCTTGTCCAGCGGATTGTAACATAGCAATCAAGGAATTTGAAAAACTGTCAAAATATAAAGACCTGGAATTGAAATAGAAAAAAATGTGGAAATTGAAAACAAGAGTTGTGCCAGTGATAGTAGGTGCACTTGGAATGATAAAAAATGGAACAAAACAACACATTGAAAGAATCCCTGGAAACCCCAGCTTAAGAGATATACAAAAAATTGTCTTATTAAGTACAGCCCACACACTAAGGAAAACTTTATCTATGTAATGCTAGGGATGATAGGGAAGATAGAAAAACATGAAATGGAGTCATAACAACACGCCACTACCTGCCTTAGGTCTCCCCGCAGACTTGGTTGGTAATGAGACCAAAGCAGAAATCGAAATATGATGAAAAATGACATAATAATAATAATAACAATAATAATAATAATAATAATAATAATAATAAATAAAAACAAGGCAGTCTCGCAGACATGAAGATCCACCTTGGAAAAGGAAAATAGAAAAAGAAATCGAACAACTTAGAAGTGAACTATCAGTACTGGATGAACTGAGTAGAGGAATAAATGTAAGAACTAGGAAAAGTAGAAGAGTCGAAAGAAAATACAACATTAAAAATGAAAATGAAGTCTTATCAACTAAAGAAAAAATAAAGCAAATAATACAATTGAAGGCTCAAAGAATAAGACGCTACGAGAAAAGAGCAAGATTTTACAGACAAAACAAGATTTTTCAAACCGATACAAAGAGATTTTACAGGGAAATAGGTAAAAAAAGAATTGAAGAGGCTGCCCCCCCCCCAGAATGGAAGAAGTTACACAGTTCTGGGAAAACATATGGGCTTGCCCTAAAGAACATAGCAAGGAAGTACATTGGATTTCACAAGAGATAGAACGAATGAAAAATAAACCAGAACAGACATGGGTTGGAATTACGGAAGAGAATGTTAAATTTGCACTAAAAAAGCACACAATTGGAACTCTCCAGGTAGATAAAATTCCTAACTTGTGGATATATTATTTAAATATAGCACATAAAAAACTAGCCAAAGAACTTCAAGAAATGGTTGACGATCCCACTAAAATTCCTGCAAAGGAATTACATTTCTTCTACCCAAAAATGGTGACACAAACAACCCGAAAAACTACAGACCAATTACATGTATTCCGACAACATATAAACTATTAACATCTATTTTAACAAAACAGACATATTTATTCTTAGAAAGACATGACATGATACCGCTTGAACAAAAAGGGTGCAAACGTGGCTGTTTTGGATGTAAAGACGAATTGCTTATTAACAAAAAGATCCTGGAAAACTGCTACAGTACAAAGAAAAAACTTCGTACTGCCTGGATAGATTGTCGAAAGGCATTCGATAGTGTGCCACATGACTGGATTTTAAAGACTTTTAATATATACAAGATATCGCCCGTCATCATCAATTTCATCAAACAGTTCATGTCTATATGGAAAACAACCCTTTACCCAATCATATAAATGGAACCTATAAGTCTGATGAAATAAACATCAAAAGAGGTATATTTCAAGGTGATTCTTTATCTCCATTACTATTCTGCATATCATTAATAGCACTAACCAGTCAACTTAATAAGACAGAATGTGGTTACAAAATAGGCCAAAATATAATAAGCCATCTATTTTACATGGATAACTTAAAGTTATATTTTAAGAATGATAATGAGCTGGAAAATCTTCTGCAAACTGTAAAATGCTTCAGCGAAGACATTGGAATGAAATTCAATTTGAATAAATGTGCTAAAGCTACAGTTTTACGTGGATCAATACAAGAAACCTCCTCAATTAGCTTAGACCCTGTTGTAACAATAAAAGAATTGAAACCAGAAGAAGCTTATAAATACCTAGGTGTAAATGAGAGTGAAAACATTCACCATAAAAAATGAAAGAAATAGTGCGTAAAGAGTACTATAGAGGGCTACGAATGATATTAAAAACTGAATTGAATTCTCAGAACAGAGTTATGGCCATTAATAGCCTTGCAATCCCAGTTGTCCAATATACCTTCAACATTTGAAACTGGACGCTAAACGAAATCAGGCGAATGGATTCTAAAACAAGAAAGCTTCTTTATAAGCATAAGATGCATCATCCAAAGGCTGATGTAGACCGTCTATACATACCCCGTAAAGAAAGGGGAATAGGTCTTATTCAGCTGGAATTGTCATACAAGACAACAACTATTGGCTTACTAACATACATAGAAACAACAAAGGATTCGTTGATACAATTATTAAGGCAACATGAAGAAAGAAAGAAAAATTATTCAAAAATAAAAGAAGGCAGTAAATACAAACAAGATTTACAGTTAGTAGATTCTGTAGAAAAGCAAAATAGACGCCAAGAACCAACTATTGCGGCAAAAAATATGAAAATGAAAGCCAAATATATAGCACTTGAACAGATGAAACAGCGCTGGCAAGACAAACCTCTGCATGGCCAATCTCCAGAACGTGCCAATAAATCAAATGTGACAAAGTTAATACTCGTCGATGGTTACGTGCATCTGGATTAAAGTCTGAAACTAAAGGCTTTATTCTTGCAGCAAAAGACCAAATTCTTTTCACTAGAAATTTCCAGGCAAATATTATGCATAATAATATGGATCCAAAATGCAGGTTTTTGTGATAAGCACCAAGAAACAATAGACCACCTAATATCAGGCAGTTCTGTGCTTGCTCTAAATGAATATAAAAATCGCCACGATAGATTTGGACAATATTTACATTGGGCAATGTGCTAACATTATGGTAAATCTGTAAAGAAATACTGGTATGAACATCACCCAGCACCCGTTACAGAAATAGAAGATGTAACCATTCTACGGGATTACACCATCTGCACAGACAGAAAAATTGAAGCAAACTGGCCAGACATTATTGTTAATAACCAGATGGAGAAAACTTGTCTATTAATTAATATGGCTTTTCCAGCGGATTGTAACATAGCAATCAAGGAATTTGAAAAACTGTCAAAATATAAAGACCTGGAAATTGAAATAGAAAAAATGTGGAAATTGAAAACAAGAGTTGTGCCAGTGATAGTAGGTGCACTTGGAATGATAAAAAATTGAACAAAACAACACATTGAAAGAATCCCTTGAAACTCCAGCTTATGTGAAATACAAAAAATTTTCTTATTAAGTACAGCCCACACACTAAGGAAAACTTTATCTATGTAATGCTAGGGATGATAGGGAAGATAGAAAAAACATGAAATGGAGTCATAACAACACGCCACGACCTGCCTTATGTCTCCCCGCAGACTTGGTTGGTAGTGAGACCAATGCAGAAATCGAAATATGATGAAAAATGACATAATAATAATAATAATAATAATAATAATAATAATAATAATAATAATAATATTTCGAAATATGATGAAAAGTGACAACATAATAATAAAAACTTGTACCAGTCCGTGTTGGTAATATCATATAAATTTTTGGGAATGTTTTCACTCTACTTCTGTAAATCTCTAATGCAGTGGTTCTATTTACAATGACCAGGTTGTTTTGTTTAGTGTTGTTTACTAGAATATTGACCAAATATTTCGAAATATATAGGTCAGATTAATATTAAACATGGAATAACGTTTATATTTACGTCTCTATACACATTTTCGTTCAGAGCTTTGTCCTCTGAAGTTATCGAAACACAAAAGGTAAGATAATTGTTCGCGTTAAAAATTCATCCAACTCCAGTTGACATGATTGAATTGATTTCACTCAAGTCTCCTACATTGCCACTTTGTTAGAGCTTTTTTTTCTGAAAGTATATTCATATCATACTGAAGTCTGACTAAATCGTTTGAAGTTTTGTTGACGTAACATAAAGTTCTCACATATTTTACGCCTATGTTTATTGATTTTGAATGTATTGGCTAGCATTAGGAACACTAGAATTTGTTCTCTCACAGAGCATTCATGTCGATTTATAACAAGAAACAACAAGTTTTGTTATACTCTAGAAAATTATATCCTAGAGAGATAAAGTCGAAATTCTTCATATTTTATGAGTATACATGGCGTAAATTCTTGATAGTTGAAATCAATACAATTTCATTTTGGTATTTTAGACTTTCATCAAGATCTTCTCTTTCCGCTATAACCGTTTGTAAGACTGTATTTTTCACGTTGAACATTTAAATCATCTAAGAAAACCAAATTGAAAGGAAATTATGTTACATTATCAGTTAATTTGTGTACATGGACACATTTTTTTCTTTTGTCTGACTGATTGATAACGACAATATATAATTTATATGCATGGTAACTGTTGGCGACCACCATTTTTACACATAAGTATGGACTAGCCGGATGTGTACATATAATTCTGCCTATACAGAGAACAGTAGTGATGGTCAGAGAGCAGTGGTAATAGAAAATAAATAATTTTAAAGAAATAATAAAAAAATAATCTACAACTAAGGTAACATACCGGATGACCTAAGCAGGTGAATTATCGTAGCATTAACTAAGAAGACGTGTGCAAAGGAATATAACACAGGAGAATTCACTTAATAAGCCACATAAGGAAATCCATCTTGATTCTGATGAACAGAGCGCGTAATAGAATCGGCCCTGGGATAAAAGAAAAGCCAGGCTTTTTAAAAAATATTCCGGAACAGGGAATGAGATATTTACGCTCAGAAAGAACAACATAATTTTAGACTAGCTTCTATCTGAATGAACAATATTATTGTAGAGTGACCTCCATTTATATACTACACAAAACCATATGAGAAAGTACGCCACAAAACCTGATAGAGATATTCGACAGCCTCTTTTGGAAAATATGTTAGGATAATTAAGAATATATATTGGCAGCAGACCGCTTGCGTACGGATAGAAATTGAGTCCAGCAGGTATACAAAATATATAAATGGTCTTAAGACATTGATGTGTTTCTCACCGGATCTATTCAACTCATAGAGCAAAACAATTCTGAGAGAAATATAACCATTCTAGGATTCTTCATTGGCTGCCACAATCTTAACAATGTAGGACATGCACTTGACACGGAGGTGATACAGAAAGGAAGATGCATAAACTCCTGTAGAAGACAATAAGAGAACGAGAAAAGACAGGAGAAAACATAAACTTCAAGAAAAATTAGTGTAGAGTCATCAGCTAAATGAAAACCACAAAATGCCATTTACATGTTAGAGAAACTAAAACAAATCAAGTAAAGATATTTCAGTAATACATACAGAAAGAAAAATCTCATTGGAAACAAAGAGAGAGCTAGATTACTCTGTAATATCTGTCTCTTTTTATGGCAGTCAATGTTGGACAATCTATTAAAGGATGAAAGAGAGGCTTCAGGCTGTAGAAATGCTGTGATTGCCATGAACTGAGCACGTGACTAATGACGAGATATTGGAGACGATGGAAACGAGAACAAAACACATACTTAAGAAACAGACAGATGAAGTTTCTGGAACATGTAATGAGGAAGGAGGGCATAGCGAACTTAATACTCACTGGACGGATAAAGGGAACGTGGGACAGAAAAAAGCAACGCTAGACCTACTTGATAATTTTGAGGAAATGGATGGCGGAATAGGGATTGAGACAGATTCCAAGAGGAAGTATTTTGAGAGCGACAAGAGACAGTCAAGTGGAAGTACATGACCGCCTATGTCCTTTAAGGACACCACACATGAAGGAAAAAATTTGAATTTGTGTGTAAAAGATATTACATTCTTGCGTAAATATTATCGGTTTAAAATAGTCATAAATTCAGGAATGGACAGACATCAATTTCTTTTTGCTGGGCTATTTTCACTGAGTTCGTTTCTCTCGATGTCTGGTCAAAGCAAATAATATCAGAATATAACGATTAGTTTCTTCCTTTACGTTAGCTTCGTCTGGCTTTGACGGTTAGCATCGCTTCATTGTGTACCATTCTTTTTTTCTATTTCAACATTGCTTTCATGATGCAATCCGAAGTTTATATTCGTATTTTCAATTCCGTTATTGGCATCGTTATTTGTACATATTTGCACACCTCTGCATCTCAGTATATATTTAGTCGTTGTTTTTTTTTTCTTTTTTTTTTCGGAAATCTAACTTTCACACACACAAAATAATCAGTCATGCGTAGGTTTTCCTTTGAGTTACCAAAGAATGGGAGTAGATACGCATAGATAAAAAATAATTATTTCTCATTTTGAGTTAGAAGTACTCATGCATTTAAGGCAGAATTTCTATTATTATATATACGAATCATGTTTTCTACATGTATTTCCATTCATAAAAATTCCATAAAATAAAATTAACGTGAATAAGCTTTAAAGTTTTTTGTGGTGTGGTTTTGTTGATATTTATTGGGAGAAATACCGAATTAGTTCAATTATATTAATATATTGGCACTTGTTTTGATGTAACTTAGCCTAAATTATGACATGCTTTTAGGAAAGTATACATAAATACATTCATGACGGTGTAAACGAGAATGGAGCAGTTACCTATGAGAATTCTCACTGATTTATTTAAAATTCATGTAATCATTCCCTGGTTTTTTCTTTTTTGTTATAAGAGTTTCAACCCAAGTAAGACAATACTGCTTCTAATTCGCGGGTATTGCAGGGAGGGGAGTAGGTTAAAAACAAAATGAACAAGAAAATGAGAACAAGGTAAAGAGAAGGTCGAAGTAAGGATAAGAGTAAGTTGGGAATCAGAGATAGACGTTGGCAATCGACGTTGTACTAAAACATACAGATTGTAGCAGTCAGGAAAGTGAGTGAATGGAAGCTGTTCTACAGGCGGGAAATACGAGAAAAGAAACTGGTGAGTAGACGTGGTGGTTTAATTTGTCTGTGTCGAGGTAAAAATATAAGATATAGATGCCAATCTAAGAGCACGAGTGGCCGCGGAACTAGGCTTTTCAGAGCAGATTCCGTGAAAATATTCTAGAAAAAGCAGAGGGAATTCTCATCTAGTCGTTAAATATATGACTGAATTCAAGCTGCCAAATCCGGATCGATTTCACTGCAAACCATTTTTTGTCGATTTTGTCGAGATCCCCAAAATTTACTGCAGGAGCCCTCGACAAGATATAGCAACCATATTCAATATACGAACAAAGGGTTGATTTATGAACATACAAGATGGATTCTGGCAAGAATAATTTCATTGCTAGTTCTCTCTCCCATAATACAGGTAAAAAAGTACGCGTTTATGAACGCGTAAGAAACATGGAATGAAAAAAAAATATTTCAAAGTTTATTTAATTCAATATGCATTAATTTTTTTCAAATGTATATCGCTAATTTAAAAATGCAAATAACTATATTTTTACAACAAATTTTGCCAATTAGAAATTATTAGATCTTAAATAAAAAACATCTGTAAGTGATATAATAATTATTAGAAAAGTACAAATTAGATATTTAAATATGTGCATGTGGGTTTCTGTTCTAAGCAAAGAAATTTAACTATTTGTAAGATGTTTAAATTATTAGGTTGTCCCAAAAGTTCGTAAACACTTGCGAAATGAGTCTATCTGGTCCAGCACAATCGAGACAAGCCATGGGTTCAGAAAGAGAAAGAGACACCGTCGGTTCCAAAACAAGATCGATTCGGCAAGAAAGTCATGTTGTGCGTTTGGTGAAATTTGGAAGGAATCGTGCATTTTGAGTTGGTTCCGAATGTTCGTGTCATCAGTTCCCAAATTTACTGTCAGAAACATGAGCGGGTCTACGAAAAGTTGAAGCAAAAGTACCCGACTCTGATCAACCGAAAGCGCGCTTTGATGCAGCAGGACAATGCCAAGCCACACACCACCAGGACAACCAAAGACAAGTTTGAAGAGCTTGACGGCGTTGAGGTTCTGCCACATCCAGCCTACAGTCCTGACTGTGATCCATCAGATTACGGCCTTTTCCGCTCAATGCAATTCTTTCTGAAGGGCCGCCGATTCGACTCGTTTGATGAAGTCAAGGAAGCGTTTCAAGAATTCTTTGATTCAAAGCCAGCTGAATGGTACTTTGACCAGATCCGAAAGCTAGCAGATCGATGGCAGAAAATCTTGGAAAATTATGGTTTTTATTTTCAGCAATAATTTTTGTTGTTTTTGCGAGTAAAACTTCAATTTTTTGCAAGTATTTTCTGGTAACATAAGATTACTTAGCGAGTAAAATTTCAATTTTTGCAAGTGTTTACGAAATTTTTGTGACAACCTAATATTATATGTACAGTTAAAAAACTGAGATCATATAGAGGGGTATTTTTATTTCTATTTATCAACAAACATATTTTAGCGATTACTGCTAACCGGCATATTAATATGTAAGCAAAATTTAACTCTTTACTGAATATGTGAACACTTGTCGTCTGTTATCATTATAAATAAGCAATTAAATTGTTGATAACATTCCAGATTAAACCGTTCAATTCTTCAATTATTCTGACCTGAAGATTGTAACCACATAAAAAAGTAGACCAGATTGGCAGTACTAGATAAAAATGAATTTGTTTTAGAATATATCGAAAATCTAATTAATATTATTTATTAAAATGTGGACAAATATAGCGGAAATTATTTAGGTTGAAATGCTTTTCATAAATACTCGAATAAATTACGTATTTTTACGATCGGTTTTTATTATTAAAAAAATAGTGTCACATTTCACACAATCGTCTGTAATGAGAATTTGGCGGTTAGGGTTATAGATTGTAAATGAGAAATCGGAGAGGAGAATTCCGGTTGAATTCGGTTCAATCACTTCCGGGCATATACACTTGGGAAAAACATGAATCCGTCGCATCTTTCTCCAACTATGTGTTAAATAGCAGGACATATTCTGTTCTATAGAATTGTCTGACATCTAAATCAGAAAATAATGCCAAAGTAATCCAGGGAAATCTTCTACCCAGTCAGTCTCTTTCCGGATATGATTTTTCAAGCGTTTATCGCGTCTAGCACTGAAGAATTTGATTAAACATTTATTTTGTGACCGTTTGTACTATAAGCAATTCTTTCTAGAAATGTTAAAATACATGCACATGAATTCAAGTCACGCACTATGTGTGAAGTCATCTTAGATACAAACATATAGATGAAAATGGTTTAACTGTTTGAATTAGAAAAGTATTGCTCAAAAGTTTGTAATTTAATTTAGATAGATACTATGAAGAGAAAACAACGCAGTGGTGAGAGAACAAAAACAAATCCTTGTTTCTTAAATTTGAGTAAATTTGTTACTTAAAAATGTAAATTTTTATGTTGAAATTTTTAAAATAGTGAAAAAATACAACTGAAATATGAACTTCATAATTTTTATTACGCCAAATTTTTAATGAGATTATCAGTTAAATGACAAATGGCAGCTAAAAACTCAATCATATTTCTCAATGATAGGAGAGTTGAATGTAATGTTTTCTACAAGTTGATAGATTGTGCGATGGAATCAAAACGTATTCATTTATAAAAGTGATGTCATATTTTAGTCATTATTTTAATTTCATAGACATTGATCAGCTTCTATAAATTGAAACATTCATTTTTACGGAGATAGAGTACAATTTGACTTCGATTTATTATCGACTTTTGTATGTTCACAGATAAGATAATTAGAATTTCGAAATTTTATTTTGGTTTTATAACGACGTTTTGTGTAAAAAAAAGGGGAGACAAAACAGATAAAATTTAACAGGAAGATCGATTCGGCTCAATATTTTCTCATGAAGTTTGAAGCAAAATTTGAAATCGCCTGAACGCATACAAATTCTGGGCTCAAAAATAAAATAAATGACTTTAGGATTCGATAAATGATGTTTTCTCAGGATCATTAATATCTTTTAATATCGAAGTTATCAGTCAAATTAAAAATGTTATATGGGATGAAAAATTGATCAACTTCTCTATGAGAATATATATATATATATATATATATATATATATATATATATGTATATATGTGTATGTGTTTGTGTCTATGTGTATATATAACAGTGGTGATAATGCAAAATCATTCAAAACTTAAAAATATTAAATAAGTTTGTGAAGCAATGACGTTTGCAGGCGGGTCTCTTCAACATTAATTTTGACTGGCACAAATCTCTATTCAATTCCTTAAGAATAGTTCGTTGGCTACTTCGGAGATATTTCTTGTTGAACGCAAATTTTAATGTAATTCAAATTAGTGTATGTATATATATATATATATATATATATATATATAGTGTGAGTTTGTAACCCTGGGTGTCAGGCTTTTGCGATCGTCAGACAAACGGATTCATTTTCTTTAAAAAATTTGTTATATTCGTGAATTTTTCTGGAAGTGGGGGAAATCTGTCGTCACGACAGACACACACATCGTCAACGTCAACGCTCGAATAGTTGTCGATTTCTCGTACTTACATATGTACTTTTGATGGCTTCTGTGTGAAACTAAGGTAGGTAAGAATTGCTATTATTTTATTTAAGGCTGTATTGTTATTTTTTTTAAAGTCGGTTATTGGCTTGTTTTATTATTTTTTTGTCGTTGCGTATATTTAAAAGATAGAAATTCTAATTTGTAATGCTTGTTAGTGTTTATTAATTATTAATTATTAATTTTACTATGGCAGAGACGTGTGATTTTATTTTTTATCCGTTTGGTATAAATTGTGATAATAGGTATTTATTTTCATGCCGGCATTTGGAAATTAGTGCTGATCTCGTCTTTAGTAAGTTATTTTGTGCGGTATGAGTTAAAATTGCTACTTTCTCATATAGGCAAAGTAGGCATTTTTTGTAATGTTTATGTAAGCAGGAGCTTTTTTCAGTATTTCACAGCTTATTTTTGGTGAAATATTTCTGTCTTTTAGACGCCATACGTATGTTGATAGTGTAGTGCTGTTCAAGTAATTTTCTGTTGGAGAATGAAAGATTGTGGTTGTTATTTCCCTCAGTGGCACCGATGTAGTACATCGTGTTGTTGTTTGCACTTACCTTGGATTCATATACTATATTTTTGCTGGCAATTTCTCTGGCGTGGGCATGTAGTTTCTGCAGTTGCATTGAGCTTCTTCGATTGCATTATTGTAGTTTGTTAATTTTTTGTTGTGGCTTTTTATTATTTATGTAATATTTTTTGTGCAGCTGTAACTAATTTTGACGTTGCTTTTGTTGAATATTTTTGCTAATCGGTTTGTCACAGGGAAGAGTTTTTCTATTAAATTTAGGAATGTCTTACCTATGTTTGTTTTGACGGATTAAGTGTGGTGGATTAAACCAGATGATATTTCTTTTTCTGTTTCTGCTTTTTCGTTGCGGAGGTGTATATTGTAGTTGCTGTTTACATCCAGATTTCTTTAGTGGTTCGTCGTATGGTGTTCTTTTGTTATTGAAAATTTGTATGTTAAATCAATTTTCATATATATATATATATATATATATATATATATATATCAGCAAATTTTAAGCAACTCCATAAATTGAAAATTGATTTAGCATTGTCAAAACCGTTTTGGACAAAGAAAAATAATACAATAATTTTGTATTACTTTACTCGTAAAAATGACAAAATTTAAGAATGACAGAATATTACAAAAAATTCCCCGCTACCGTAAACACACACACACACACACACATAGACACACACACACATACACACATATATATATATATATACATGTTATTTAGTGTATTTATGCAGCAGTTCCTGCTTTATACAAGTTTCTTTAAATATGACAGATAAGATGCTGTCTTTAAGGTTTTTATAAAATTTTTCATATAAATTAAATTTTTCAATATAAATTATATAAATACTGTGGAAATGCTTTAATTGTTCAAACGCATTCGTATATACTTGGTCAAATTTTTTTATTAATAATACTTTGATAATATTTATTATTTTGTTTTTGTGGATGACGCTATAGTATTTGTATTAAGCGTAAATTCGTAATTAATAATATATAAATAAATATGTAAATAATTAATATACTTCTTAGCTTAGATCTGTTTGTTATCAAGTAAGTACACATGGGACATATCGATATCTATCCGTAACAAACACGTCGATAAGTCAAATTAAATGACATCCTACATATGTAATAATGCGAAAATTAATGGAAGTATTATTAATTAAATAAAAAAGAAAAATCTCACGCTAAAAACAAAGTTAAAATTTGCTGACCATGTTTGGATAATTAAACTCATTTATTTCTCTAATTACTGATCTAAATCAATCTATATATTCAGTTAAACGTAAAATAAATATCATCCTTGATAATTGTAATAAAGTAGAAAACACTTGACAAATGATAACATTCACATAATTAGAATATAATTTATGTACTGAAAAGAGAATATGACATGAAATATAAATGATTAAACACTATAACATGTTTACCATTTAAACGCATCTTACACACTCACACTCACACTCACTCACACACACACACACACAAACTATATATATATATATATATATATATATATATATATATATATAACTGTGCGTGTGTTGGTATGTCTGCAAGTATAATTGGAGACTATCCTCATACATGAATAAGAGAAATTGAGAATAAACGTATAATCTGTTTTTGAAAATAGAGGTAGTGTTCACTTTAGGTAAGACTTAATGAATGAAATGAAAATTATTTATATTACGTAGAGTGCTACATGGTAAAAAAAAAATAAAGGGTTATATTGCAAGTATGATTTTTTTAAAAATAGAATGGAGAAGTCTACAGTAAAATTTGAAGATGCCTTTTTATAGTGAAAGATGACTATCAATTGCTAAGCTAACTATTTAAAAAGAGCAGTGATTACCTTTGTGATATTGGTCATCAAATATATATATATATATATATATATATATATATATATATATATATATATATATATTCAAATACATATGTGAATAGCAGACAATTCCATTATAGACGTGACTAGATGCAGCGTTTTTATTTTTCAGATCGATGACGAGAACATCATAGAGCGAACTGGTGAACTTTGTCGAAGATTTAGGGGGAATGGAAGCAAAACAAATAAAGAAGACATATTTATATTTAAAATCACGACGAGAGGGCTGAGACTTCTTGATCAAATGGCGAAGAAAGGATACTTTGAGTATTGACTACTCACTTGATAGAGAGAAATCATTAGGGATATGAGTAGTTAGCATGAAGCCAAACTAACAAAATTTATAAATGTTTTGCAGAACAGCGACTAGGCGAGATAGTAAAAATACATAATTTACTAAGTTTTAAGAAACAGAAGAAATTGTAGAGCCATGATCGCACAATTCCTGAAAGGACATGTTGCATAAGTTATTCCATGTAAAAATGAATAAAAAGTAAAATGAGTTTGTTTCTATTGGTTGCTGTACGTCAAAAATTATCGAGAATTTAAGAACTGATAATTCGTGAATGATTTGGACGCACCCATTCAAATGCATTGGTAAATCGTTTGGAATTCAGGGTAACTTGTTGATTGAGAACATTTAATTTTACTTGATTTCCATTGGGGAATCATAGTTAACTTTCAAAACCCAATTACGCCAAAGAGAACAAATATTCTATTACGACGAGCGGGAATAACACTCTCCAACGATATCCATTTATCTATTCCAAAATACCCATAAGGAGAATCGCTAAAGTGTATACATTGAGAAGCCCAGAGAATAGTGTTGAAAATAATATTGAAATAGTTCGCAAGCAAAAAATAAAAAAATAAAACATCAGTAAATGTTTACCCAAAATAACAAATACTTATAATTATGGCATCTAAGTGAAGTTTACATAAACTATCAGAAGTGTCCATATGTCACAACTTAACTTATTTTGATTAATGTCCAAATTATTTTTAACTTCAGCAATATTATGTCTACCCTCTTTTGAATTGGGATAAAGTCCTGATCAATTATGTAATGGAAACAGATAGAATGTTACGATGAAGAACAAAGCGTTCATGGATCTAATATGTTTCACTTTTATTAAAGCTTTATAACAGAATTAGATATGTAGAAATAGAAGAAAGAAATATTATTTATTTAGATTTGTGTGTTGATTTCATTCCATTGTTTATTCTGGTTTCACTTTCTTTCCACTTGTTGATCAACCGGCAGTATAATTTATGGCGTTCAGAATTCAATGTGAGACGACGTGTCCTTTCGAATTTCTAAAAATAAACAGATTCCTAATCTATATTAATCGCCGTATTATCCTTTATTGGTCTAAGTTTATAAAAATGATTATGTGGAATTAAGATGTTCATGTATATTTGTAAGTTTGTGCGTTTGTTGCAGACATAATATTTTATAGGTTTTCGCATGTTGATTTGGGAAGGGTTTTTATGTATATAGCGATTGTTTTAGATAATCATACATTAGGGTTTTGCGAATATATTAATATGGTTTTGTGCAGCAATATATTTTGGACGTGTGATTACACTCGGTAATATATTTATTAGTCATCGCTTCAGGTAGTTTTCATGTAAATAATGCTTTTAAAATTTTAGATTCTCGCTTTTTAAATGATATTCATATTCACATATGTGTTAAATATAGAAGTGATTCATTAATTCGTGCTTAGATGTGAAACGAAGCCAAATATATTGGTTAATCAGTGAGGATCGTCCTCAATACTTGTAATTGATCTATCGGGAAGAACTTGGAAATATTACACAACGTCAGAGATTACATATTATGGTTATATGAACAGAGCTTATTTGTAGAATAATGCCGAAAGCGAGTAGCACTAACTGTTTAGTCGCACGTAATCTACTGATGGAAGCTTGCTAACCATTACACCCAGTCGAGTAAATTGGTAAATTTCTATGTATAAAAATAATAGTACACTAATTCTAAAAATAGAATATGTCAATATTTTTCCTATTCTCAGACATTGTGAAGGAAGTTGAAAGATCAGCCTATGAATAAAATAAAACACACATACTCACCGAAACAGGGCAGTAAAACTGTCATTACAAGCGATGAAGAACATTGCTGAGCGAAATAAATTGAAACAAAAATTTTATTTCCATTAGTCATGTTAAACCGCTATTAAATACCAGACACACTGTTTTTAAGTGTAATGTCATGTATTATCATTAGTTTTTCAATCTAGACAGGATGAAATGTGAAATGGAAATAAGCATAGTCTGGCAAATACTCCGAAGTATAGAATTATATTTTATCTTATGCTTTTTATCTTATACTTTTTATGAAGAAGTATAAACTTCTTGTCCGTTCTTTTTTATTTTATGAATAAAATATTTAGAAACATTTTTTCTCCAGAGTAATCATAGCTGAATGAACAGATATAGTCATATGATCTTGACAAATGTGATTACCCCAATAAAACGTTGATTTGCGTGCCGACAACTAAAATAGTTATCATGTTTCGGCAAAGCCAAAATGAAATAATACTGAAACCAAAATCTGGTATTTATAATATTAGTTTTAGATTTTTATTAGTGGATTTGTTGTGGCGTAATATGTTTTGACGTGAAATATGGATTTGTCAGGTAAATTTTAAATATGGATCGATCTTTATACGTGTCCTTGGAAAAGGCACGGATGCATTTCTCCTCTATCTGCCATCATGTACATTGCAGCCTAATATAGACTATTGGCTTTTTTGCCAAATGTCTTTTTTCTGTAAGTTGAACTTGAATAGTCTAGAAAGCAACATGAAGCCGTTCCATGAAATATATAAGAACACATGGATAAAAGATGGTTACAATCCCATGGTAAGTCCTCAGATATAATATAGATAAGTGCTTGAAGTCACTTAGTTGGAACAAAATGTAAGCTCTCTTAAACATGATGTATCGATAATGATTCAATGTAAACATATTTTCTTTTAAAAAGAAATGGGTGTATACATAAAATTTAGCTAAATAGTTTTTTGGCAGTGAAAGATGAACAATTGCCTCTCACAAATGGGGTTATAGAGTACGATGCTAAGAATGACAACGACTGAATAGTTTGTGTAAATACAGTGCTTCAGAAGAAATGGAAGACAAAAATCTAATGCATGACATCAGGTTAATATTGTTGAAATTTCTAACAAGCATATTGAGAAATAGGGAAGAAATTGATAAAAATTAATTTGCTGAATTTGAGACGACGGAATAGGTTTCCTGAGAGCTAACAAAATTAAAAAATATAATTAAATGCTACAAAGGATATTACAATGTGATGAGCTATAATCCCCTGAGTCCTAAAAGTACAAGGCATATAGTAGAAGATATGTTGTTTGAATTTAAGAGAATAGAAGACGAGGTGGAACTTTGCCATAAATGTGAAAACATACTATAAGATAATATTTCATGATGAAAAATTTTCTTAAGCTTTAAGAAATAAAAAAAAATGAACGAAGTAATTTTAAATGTGCATCAATATTCTGATACAATACTCGGTGTAGGGTCAGGAATTTTTCCCGGCTGAAAAACACACAGTCAAAATATATAATTTTTATTTACGGTAATTGCAATAATCCACGATGATGCGTTTTCAATTCACTGAAATGAAAATATATTCAACTAAATCATATATATATATATATATATATATATATATATATATATATATATATTTATCAGTTACTGGACTTGTTAATCTGTATTGATTTTTAACAGCAGATAGTCTACATTTAGTGTAATTGCACTTTATGAAGTAGCATCTAAGATTCTATCATGCAATGCCTGATCAAATTTGCCTATTTAAGAAATGGAAGTGCAGGAAATTTTCGTAATATTATTCTGCTAACAACATTTTTTCTATGGAACTTAATAAAGAAAAAATCGATTACATATTTTTTAAAGAAGTGTTACGTATGATTTATATTAATAAATATATTATAGTCACCATCAATTCAGTAAGAATTAATTTGTCATAGAAATATCAAATATTTGCTGGAATAATTACCCCGCCTTTGTTTTATCTACATATATATATATATATATATATACTGTAGTCATCCGCAGACAGATATGTTTCGCTGTATTACAGCTCATTAGTACGGCTTAGACTCCGGTCGCTTCCTAACCCAGGATTGAAACCCGACGGAATTGGCGTCAGTCGGCGATTCTACCGCTAGGCCACGAGCGTCCAGTAGAAGAAGGTAGCCTTTTTTTAGCGCGTAAAACACGGCCAATAGCTGGGTTGCTCCAATTCATTATCAAATGAGCGATGCCTAAATGCCGGAGTAACAACTGTTTACAAAGACTATCACTCTTCCAGAGTGCTCAATCAGGGTGTGAGAGCGTAAATACTCTCTCTCTCTCTCTCTCTCTCTCTATATATATATATATATATATATATATATATATATATATATACAAAAGGTACACTGTGAGAGAAAAAGCTGCATTTCAGAAGATAAGCAGAGTATTAAATGACATGAAAACATCTTCAAAAACAAACACAAGAGCACTGAGACTTTCACCTGTCTTACAATGTAGCAGTAAATTCTGGACTACTCAAAAATAAAGCTAATTGATAAACGTTTCAGAGAAAAGCAGCACATAACACGGTGTAAAAATTATTTAGCATATACAGAAAAAACATAATTAATTTAGGGATGCAAAGTGACCAGAATTGAACAAAGCCACTATTGCCAATTCCCTGAGCGGGTAAGGCACAAAAAGAAAAATAACTGTAAGCAATTACTAAAACGATAAGGGTGAGAGCATTGATCGACCAATTCCAAAAAGCAAAGAACAAAAAAAAAGTTTGATCTAGATGAATTAAAACTAAAAATTATTTGAGAATATGAAAACGAATGCGTTCAACCAAACAAAATGCTCGAGTTCCAATATATCTTACGAAATATTACATATAAATATTTGAGAAGCACTTACAAGTTTCTGAATAATATGTACTATTTGGGCAATATAAAATGAATCTGTTCATACAAAGGCACGATGGTGTTTATATTTCATGGCTCCACATGAAAATAAATTCAGTCAAAATTCATCTCGGTAAATAATTAAGTACAAATCTGTTTTTATGTATTTACTGTATTTTATTTCATTACATTATTTTACATAAAACATTCAGAAGAAAAGTTTGCTAAAAGGGAAATAAAATCACTTCAGTATATCTTGAAGTGGGATTTTTTATGATGTAAAAGAAACAGTGAATATATATATGTGTGTGTGTCATAAAAAGATTTCATAATTGTAAAGCCCGAGGCGAGCTGCAACACTCAAGGAAACAATACTGATAACTTGTATATAAATATAAGAAAATGATATTATTTTATAAGCACATATCAATATATAACACACACACACACACACACACACACACACACACACACACACACACACACATATATATATATGTATATATATATATATATATATAAAACTTTCATATGAATTTTACTTGCGAGGAAGTTTATGCAAGAATAAGTCTTCAATTCCAGAAATTCTTTTCAATACATACATACATATATATATATATATATATATATATATATATATATATATGGTTTTCAGGCTTTTAAGAAAAATGTAATTCCCAGGAATGTTTTGATAATGTCCATCGTATATAGATACACATGCAAAGTTATAAATAATTTGAATCCAGAGAATATAGTAACTTTTAAAATATTTTGTTTTCATTTATGTTTACTGAGTAGATGTGGGTTCAAAAAACTACATTTCTTCCTGATGCATTCGAATATAAAATGATTTATCATACGCATACTTTGTTCGGATATCTTTCATTTAAAAATATGTATTTACACTGCGTGTAAATTGTCTGTAAATTTTCAAGGACAAATTTAGACCCATACACACAAAGCATAGATTTTTATATATAAATATTCAAAATATTTGAATAGCAACTATTCATTTAATGCATTTATTTAAAGAATAAGTAAGTTGAGAATTTTGTTTTTGCCAACGTACTCAATGAAATTTTGTATGTTAAACTTCTTTGTAATATTCAAGTTTCAGTTTTTTTAAATTATTTCACCCCAAGCAAGGCATTCCACTGCTACGATTGCGCTTGGGGCTACATAGGGGGAGGTAAATAAGAAGAGTGGTTAGATATAGGAAATGTCAGAAGTGGGGGGGGTGATAGATAGTTAGGTGGGTGGGAGGAGTGTTTGAAAGAATGGAAGTTAGTTTGTTAGGATGTGTCTATTGACCTTAAATTTAAACTCATGGAGATTGTAACAGTCATGTGGAAGAGAATTCCACAGTCGGGAAGTGCGAGAAAAGAAACTGTTCGAGTAGAAGTTGCGTTTGCATTTCATCGGTTTCACTGTAAAAGGGTGGTATCTAGTTGCTAATCTAGTATCTCGTGCAAATTTGAACCTAAGGGGCACCAGTGATCTAAGTTAATCGGAACAGAAGCCGTTAAAGTGTTTATAGAAGAGACACAGGGAAGCCACGTCGTGCCGGTGAGAAAGAGACTGCAAGGCGGTCTGCTAAGTCGGTATCGATCACATTACAGACCCTTCGCTGTACCTTGTCCAGAGGCCCAAGGAGAATAGCAGGGGCACCCGACCAGATATGGCAACAGTATTCAAAGCACGCCCGGATGGAAGATTTATAAATGCGCAGGATAGACTCAGACGTGAAAACCTCAGGACCCCGCACAGAGAACCGAGTTTCATAGCAGCGGATTTAGCAATGGATTCGATATAGTCATTCCACTTGAGGTACGGTGAAATTGTGGGACCTAAGGAGGCGTAGTGTTTTACTCTCTGGGAGGCAAGCCTGGTCCAAGCTAATAGGAGGTATGTGCGATTGTCTATGATGATTAATTGATAGTAGCTTCGTTTTTTTCAAATTGAAAGAGATTCAAAAGTTAACTGTGGATTCTGCTCTCCGTTCTAATACTGATATATACATTCTTTATTATCTGTTCTGCATTGTAATTTTAGAAATAAAAAAATTGTTAGTATGTTGACAAAAAATGTGATTAAAAAGATCAATTAAATAATATGTTAGCACAATCTAAAAATTAATAAAAGAATATTCCTGAAAATTTATAACAGTCCCAGAGTAAGTTCCAGACAAAAATTTGCAATTAAACATTTATATGAGGTTGTAAACAATATAAATTAGATGCAAGCATTTAAGAAATGTCATAAAAATTATTCGACTATTATTTTCATTGAAATCTACAAACGTTGGACTTCCACCAAGAGAGACAAATGCATACAAACATAACAATCTCAAAATATACGGATATATATGTACGTATATATATATATATATATATATATATATATATATATATATATATATATATGTGAGTGTGTGTTTGTGTGTATGTGTCTGCGTGTGCAAAAGTTTGTATAAATATGCACAAAATATCTATATATATATGTATCTGTTAGTATATATATATAAGTATATACATAGATATATATATAAAATCATATATATATACAAAATATATATAAATATATATATGCACGTAAATATGTATAGATATATATAATTACATAAATATATACATAGATTTTTACACAAAAAACATATACATACGTATATATAAACACAAACATATTCATATATATATGTAGTTAAACATTAATGCATATACACACACACACACACACATATATATATATATATATAGAGAGAGAGAGAGAGGGAGGGAGAATATATAATCGTAAATATATCAACATCAGCGTATATATAATATATATAAACATAGGCATATATACATTGTCAGATAAATTATATATATATATATATACATATATATATATATTTATATATATATATATATATAGATATATATATTAACGTTAATATATAAATATAAAAATATGTATATATAAAAAAATATTTATACATACATATCATAAACATCACTTTATATATATAGCAATATTAACCTATATATCCTCAGTTCTCAAATGGAACCACTATATTGAATCCATAGCAAAATCTACTGCTGAGAAGGTTGGGTCACTATGTCGATCTAAGATGTTTTTTCCGCCTGAATCCATCCTGCATATATACAAGTCAACCATCCGTCCGTGCATGGAGTACTGCTGCCATTTATGTTCAGGCACCCCTGCCGTTTTCCTCAGTGTTCTTGATAGGCTCCAATGTAATGTGATAGTTACTGATCTGGCGGCTCTACTGCAGACCACTTCCCCACCGTCGAAATGTGGCCTCCCTTTGTCTGTTCTATAAATACTTTCATGGCTTCTGCTCGGACGAACTTAAGTCACTGGTGCCTCATCAACAGATGTTTTCCTCGTGCAACCAGCCTGGTAACTGGGTCCCACCCATTCACAGTCAGGTTAGCCAAATGCAGACGACAATTCTACTCCTGTAGCTTCTTCTTTCGCACTTCCCGCCTGTGGAACTCGCTCCCGTATTCTTGCTTTCCTGACGGCCTACAACCTCCAGAAATTTAAATGCAAAGTCAATACTCATCTCCTAACCACTGGACTCTAGCTCGCTCCCACCCCCGTATAACCTCCCCTTTCTCTCCACCTATGTATCTGTCATCGCACCTGCTTTCTCAGCTTTCTATTGCTCCTTTCTAACAAGTTTGTACTCCTCACTTTTCTAATTAACCTTATTACAGTTCTGTAGCCCCCTGCACAACAGTGGCATTTCTGCCTTGCTCCGGGTGAAATGATATATATATATATATATATATATATATATATATATATATATATATATATATATATATATATATATATATATATATATATATATATATACATACATACGTATATATCAACATCCATATATATATTTTATATATCTCAGCATCCATATATATAGAGAGATATGTTTTTATATCAATATCAATGCATATATGTTTTTATCACCATCTATATATATATATATATACATATAATCTTCAATATTAAAGAGTATATATATATATATATATATATATATATATATATAATCTCATATAAACTTTTATATATATTTTTTTTCAAATTGAAATGTAGATAAAAAGCTGATCCAATAATTTATATGTATGTTTGTGACTGCATAAAATTTACATTTTATACTTCAGAATCTCAGTAGGATGATTTGATACTGAATACATGAATTTACATATGTCTGATTATATGCCAAAAGCCGACATTATTCTACCTTTTAACAACATACTTAAAAAAGTTTCCTCAATATATTTTGAATAATCTACGCGAAAGAAAATACATATGAAATGATTAATAAATATACATAAATGTAAATAAATTTCTAAACCCAATTTTATATATATAGAAATATATGCAAATCTTGAATCGAATTAAGTCGCTTGAAGCTTGCATTTTTAAAGAGTTAATCCAACTTTATTTCACGTGAGTATTGATTTTATTTTCAAAAATCGAAATCGATAAAATGACCACTCTTTCCTGCCATCTCCATTCACTGAAGGCTGCAATGAGTCATAGTCAGGATGATAAATTCCATTTCGTATTTTTAGTATAAATTCTCCTGTTATCTTTTCGATGAAGGCTACTACTGATATTTTATGCGTTGAAGTTACATATTAAAAAAATCTATTTTATATATTAAACTGCAATCTATTTTATATATTATACTGCATGAATAATAGACATTCCACTCAGTTAAGTGCCATACGTGAAACACGCTTGGGCGATCATGTCTCGAAAGAGAAATGACTGACTGGGCAGAATATTATCCGGCAGTAGGTTGCCATTGCTTTCTATCCCATTATGCATATATATATATATATATATATATATATATATATATATATATATATATATTTAATTCAAAAGTAAATTATTTTATATGAGTAAATATGTATGTAAAATATTAAAAAGAACTGACGAAAGGAAGAATCCTGGTCAACGCTGTAAACCGTGGGGCAATATTTATTTTATCGCATTGTCTGCTTCTCTTTTATGTTAGTTTGCAACGCAAAGGAAATGTTATTAGTTATTGCTAGATATTCGTAAAGTAATGTAAGTAGTTACTCATATCTACCATTGATATAATAAGTTATTCCATACTGAATATATAATAATATATGCATACCTAGATCAGATTTTGCTAGTTATTTTAATTTGTTATAATATTTGTCACTGAGGATCTAATGGAAAATTATTAAGGAAATTTGTAAAATGTCTTTGAGTTTTATGTTTCTTGCAATGTGTTTGTCTTATTTAGCGACACTGAAAGAAAGAAATTGTTCATTGTTTTGGCTGAAATTATTAATGAAAATGGAAAATAAATAGATTAGAATATTTAGAACGTACAAAAATATCGTATCCCAGAGGGGATCTACAGTGAGATGTATTTCTTCTCATGGTATGTTGCAGCATAAATTTAACATTTAACATTGCAGTTAATAAAATATATATGGAATTCAAAAATAAACCGCTTACCGCATATTACTGTAAAATACCACATTCTCAGCAATGTTTAGCAAAGTTAATCCTGGTCAAATACTAAGCTGGTCGACTATCGAGAATACCTAGTTTTTTAACCACTTGCTGTGCGTGTGGTTTACTGAGTAACGGGTTTCAAATAGAATGTATTTAGTTTGAAATTGTCTTCGTGACAATCACTTACGTCAAATTATCTTTGTGAAAATGATGAACTCATAACCTCTCCCTGCCACACACCTACGTGTTAATTTTTAGAAATGTAATTTTAGAATCATTATTAACCTCAACGTTTTTAATACAATATAAAGAAAGGGAAACAAAAATTGTTACAATCGCAACATGTTTCATCTTTGGATTGATTTTTTTCTATAACAAAGTGAGTCAATCGAGGGAAAAATAACTTCATTGATAAATACGTTAATATTAATTAAGGTCCGACTTTTATTGATTATTAAGTGATTATTTTTCGTTAAGGAGATATTAAAATATAAATATGCCCATTTCCGTGTTACAAATTTAATGCCGTATATATTCCTGGAGTTGTAATACGAGTTTACTCATTCATAGAGTCAGTTCATTTTCAAAATATTGACTCGTTCATCCATGTAATTTTCTTTGCCTTTGTTGCGAAAGCATACTATTCATTATATATATATATATATATATATATATATATATATATATATATATATATATATATGTATATATATAAATTACTCGTATTTATTTATAATGGATAGATGGAATAATTTGACCTGCTAAAATATAAATCATATAAACCTGTGATAATACATTGCTGGATGAAATATGATGTATCAATTCATATGTCTTATACATTGCATTGTATCCCTTCAAAACTTTGGCAATGATGGATCTCGAAAATTTAATTAATTTTATAGCTCTTATTTTATAGTGTTTTTTATCCTTTCTATACATTTCTCCGACCAGCATTTGCTCAAGCTTGCTATACATATTATGCGTTATTTTCCTCTGAGCTTCTCACCGGCAATCTATCCTGACAACGATATTAATCAGCGCGTCTTAGATGAGACACAAGCTTGTACCCAATGAGAATCGCAGTAATTTGTAATGATTCAAATGAGACAAGCTGGCTAAGCATTACCATAGGCTGGGTGGGCCAAATTTTCTCTGATAGTATCAATTTCTCTAAGCCCTCTTTCCACATTATGTGCCTAGATGTTTAAATTGCCTGTTTCATAAGTTTCATATGAACGTTCTTTTTTTTTTCGATTGTCGCTAAATTGTTTTCGATTCTTAGACTTCAAGACCCTCCTTGTTGGTGAGATTGACCAACTTTCACTACCGTATAAAACAACTGATTTGACATAAAAGTTACTTGAACTTTTCAATATTTCTAACGATAATTCCCTAATACTTATTAATTTGATTTGCAACGAAATGGCAGGTTTCACTAACCAAATGCGTGCGTAATTCAGTGTTGTACATTCGCTGATCTATTACATAACTTTAATAATTTTGAACAAATTTGTTTTCGGTATATACAATATAAGCAGTTTTCATGTTCGCCGGCGCATTTAACTAAAATCTATGTATTCTGTGTTCTTGTAATTAACGTTCAGTGATTTCTTCTATCTTTCCGTATCTACATTCTGTATGCGTTCCTGATTTATTTCTGTATGTGTTCCTGATTTATATCATCACTCTGAAACTTCATATATTAAGTTAGGTTTGTTTCCACCAATAATGAATCATTTTATGAAATGTAATTCTCTCATAATATATAGCAATATAGGGTTACTATGTCCGGTACTAATACTAATCCTATAAAGTTACACCATTGTCTTTTTTTTGTATATATACTAAAGATATTTTGTATCCGTATAGGCGGTCACTCTCTATAGAATCTAGATTATTTAATATACGTCGCAAATATATCATTGTTACTTAGCTTTTTAAGTAGTTTTTTTTCTTACTTAATCAAATGATTTTTGATAATATGTAAAAAACAGGTACGCCTCCTTCTTTATTTGTATTGGACATTCTTTTAAAATTTTGGGTATAAATATAGAATTTCTTTCTCCATTGTGTTTAAGAAACCCAAAATTTTTTGTCGTATTTTCCATCTATTTCTCCTGTTCGCGCAATTCAAAAGAATTCAGATGATTTCGTTATATATTTCATTAGACAGATTGTCCGATGCAGCTCTCATTCTGTTCTACCTAGCCTCTCAGGCAGTGCTAAAAATATTGATCCACTTAGGTTTTCCGGTATATCACCAACATTTTATATTTTATTTAATATATTTGGTTTGCCCTGACTCTGTTTAATTAATTCATATCAATAAAAAAGTGGATACGAGAACGGATTTTTCACTCAGATTTTCCAAGAACTAACACTTTACGAAACATACTCCGTTTTAGGTTATTTCGCAAAATATTTACTTCTTACCTATGCAATAGAGGGTTCATTATAATCTTTGCTTATTATGAGAATAATTGTAATTTCCTTCCATTTTCTCTTGTATTCGCATGACACATAATTTTCATTGATTCTATTTCATCTGTAACACTCATTCTGCATTTTATGGTTTGGATGTATTATAATAAAGTGTTATTCAGTCGTTTCAGTAAAGCTTTGGAAAGAGATAGCAGAATGGACAATGAAGACATTTTTCAAAGCATTCATTGGTACAGGGATTTCGATTATCACTTGCAGATTTATGTCAATGCTTCATAATTACTTTAGTAAAATAAGTTCTTTCTGGTGAAGATATTTGCGCATTCTCTTCAAGATAATAAATAGACAAAAACAGAAAGTAGCATGAGATAAGGATGTCTTATCTTAACGTATTTATTCTGCTTTTACTGTGAGGCGATACTGCGAGAATTTTAAATTCAGATAAATTATAAGGTATGTTTATTCCAGCTGAGCTACAATCTTAACAAGGTGTGATTTTCAAATGGAACATAGTTGTTAGCATATAAAAAATGAAATTACGTGAACTGATAGGGAACGTAGAAAACAAAACGTAGAAAAATAATTAATGTCAGATATTAGAAAACAGAATATATATTTTTAGAATAGTAACTGAATAAGACAAAGCCATATACAGTCTGGTGCTCTGCTGTGCATCTCGAAATACTTGACAAAATCCAAAAAAGTATCTGTAATGTAATCAAGAGAGACATGGCATCTCAACTTCATTAAAATTCTCATTGACATGGTGTGGCTTCAATTTGTCTTTCCTGCAAATATTTCTTTCCCTGGTGCCAGGATTACATGAATTTAAATGTGCTACATTAGGCATCTATCCCCCATTAGTCTAATGTTAAAATTCATAATTACCACCGCCACTTCTATTATAATTCTTTCTTTTCTCGCACTTACCGTCTGTGAAAATTCTTTCAGATATCGCTTCCTTTATAAGAACAATACTTAAAAATTTAAATACAACGTCAAACGCCATCTTCTGTCTGAATGGATGACGTACTTTCTTCAAACTTTCATATACTTAGACTTTTTTCAAATTCACTTTTTGTAAACCCCTGTTACTTCAGATATTTATTTTGTATGGTGAAATAATTAAAAAATATACAAAATTTAAGAATGAAATACTTTTTAGCAGTATTTTAAATGCAACACCTGCAAGAATTGTTGCATTGAAATTGATAAAATGGTCTTAAAATTCAAAGAAGAATATTACGAAGTAAGAATATTTTGTTAAAAAAATGGAAGGTGTACTAAATGTTCATGCACTATTCAGTCAGTTAAGTGCAATACGTGATATACGATCATGTCTCGAAACGTCTGGGCAGAAGATTTTCCAGCAGTAGGTTATCGTTACTTCCTGCAGTAGAATAGTTACCAACCAAAATTAAAAAACACAATCTGTACTGCTTCTTAACCCATACATGGAAGGAGACAAAACAGATTAACAACTTTCCCAGCAGCATTCGCGCATGGATTGAATGAAACGATTTGAACTGGATTTCGAACTCGGCTCTCCGATTTCTAGTTCCGCGCCAATGTCAACTGCACCAAAACCTACATGCACTATTAATTATCCTATACGGCAATTAATAATAGATAACCTACTCACACATAAAGTAGTAATTTGACGTAACTGGAATGTAGTTCTACAGAAAGATGTTGAGAATCTCATAGATTGGACATGTGTTTGAAGAGTAAATTTTAGGGTAATTTTTAATAAATTATATTTATACTCAGAAATATAAAAAATTATTTAAGACACAATAAGAAAATAAATCTTGGGAAGTTTTATATGTACAAGATACATTGAATGTGCATTGACACTGAAGAAAGCAACGAAAATCTACAAAAGGAATTTTGTCTATATTTCTGAGATGAAGTTGTATTTACAATATTTACATTATTCAGACTATTGTCCACAACGTTGTTGCGATTTTTACGATGTTTCCGTTTTTGAACGCTCCTGCCTTCTTCAGGTTCCAGGAAATTTCAACCGAAATTTTATTACAATCACTGGGATATATCAACCTCATTACTTGAGTAGTATTGCCTTGATTGAAAATAATGAGTTATTTCAATCTAACCGTGCAACTAACTAGTTCCCCTTGCTGTAGTCTAGTATTGAACTCACAACACTTTCAGTCAATCACATGAACTAACCAACATTTATATCCACTGGGCCATGTGTTCTTAAGGACACACAACTGATGACTTTCAACCAAGGCATTGTTAAGCAAAGAATGAAAATGAAATACCCCAGTGATTAGAATAAACGTTTTAGTTCGTAATTCCTAGGACCGAAGAAATACTGAGCGTACAAAGCGCGAAACTTCGTACAAAAGTCAACAAAGATGACGACAATAGTTGGAATGATGTACATACTGTAAAACGAGGTCGTTTAAATTGATAGTAGAAAAGTAATTATTTATAGATACATCGTATTGAAAATACAAAATATAGGAAATAGTGGCTAGCCGCCATAACTCAATACTCAAAAACACACAGCGCATTAAACAAAGATACTGAAAATCAAAAAGAGAGACTTTCTTACATAATGAGCAAAAGGGCAAGAGTCAATTAAATCCAACTGACAGAAAAAGCATGATAAAGAACCGATGCAACTGCAGTTGATTTTTTTGTTTTTGTTGTTTATTTTGTTTGATTTAGGTGATTGCTTTTTTGTCGCATTTGAGAAATTCTAGGTCGTCAATCTTAAAATGTTCAAGGTATGTTTATTACAGCAGAGCTAGAGACGTAAAGAATCAAAGTTTTTCCAAAGGCATAAATTCCCTTTATATAAATTTCAATTTATAGCATGTCTCTTCCTTCTAACATCAGCCTTATATCAATACAGTGTAGGTTGAATTATAGAATAAACAAAGCAAATGCATAGAATGACATGATAATCAACTGGTCAGAAGTGTAAAATTATTTCAGCCAACACTTTCGAGAATGCTTTGTGTTTAGTGATATGAAAACTTCATTAGCTATATGTTCGTAATTTCCTTGATAGTGAGTAACAATCAAAACTGATAAATAGCAGATGAAATGTGTGGTAATAATTTTAACAGATTCAAATCAAATCTCTGTGTAAATTTCAAGAAACAAAGAATGAACATTGTAGTATAATTATTGACAGATCGAAATTATTTTTTATGAGATTTTAGAAAGACAATTACAAACTTGCAACATTATAAACTGATTTTGGATTCCGAAATATATACGAATATTGAATTATTAAATAACATTGTTAATCCTAGAGATAATATTTCATAAACGATAGAATTATGTAACACATATCAAAATTAATTAAATTCATTTTTCTTAACAAATGCAATATATATATATATATATATATATATATATATATATATATATATATTTTCCAGATACAATTTAGAATGACATAATTTACCAAACGCATTATCCATTTTAGGCAGTAATTAATTTTTTCATCCTATTACGCCTAGCCGTTTTCACTTTGTTTATCTTCTTTAATATTGCTAACAATCCTAAATATCAAAGTGCTAAATTTAGCTGTAGGGAGACTGCACAAAAACTGGCGTTGATAGATTTTTCCTTTTTCCCAATTTGAAGACGTGACTGAATTTTACAAAATCAACATACCCAATGTCGTCACAACGAGAAATATATATATATATATTACAGCCTTTGAGATTTTAAAAAGAAATCACTCGACCAACGGTCGAGAGCTAGGGAAAATATATCAATGACATTTTTAAAGAATCGATAAATATCAGGTCTTACAAACCTTCACTCTATAAACACCTACAGTGTTTGGTGTGTTTTGCTCTAATCAGTCTCATGTAGTTTCTTTACCTTTTTCGTCATTGGCCAATTCATATCTCACTCTTATTATATACAGTAAGTAATTACAAATACAAACTATGATGAGCGGGAGCGAAATCGTTTGTTTTCTATTTTATTCCTCCTTATGTACTGTAAGATAAAACTTATAACATTTAAAGTAACATACCTATATCTATCTATCTACATTATATATATATATATATATATATATATATATTGTTCGAACTGTTATCTGCATTTTTGTTACTATATTTACGATCTTTCCGCCGTTTTAACGTGCATTTTAAACTGTCATTTCGTACTATAGGCTTTATTTCGTTCAGCTTTATTTAGTCCCGTATCTTAGAGACAGTTAATTCTATGTAACTCAATGTAGCACAGGTTTGCCATGTAACTACATGATGCAGTTATCGTTTACCCAAGGAAGTGCCATTTTGGAAGAAGGTTTCTGAGTTGACCATTCTTATTAGCAACGAAATACAGAGAAAATTATAATGATTCATTTATGTTGACAGAAAAAAAAAACTCGTCTTACCAGTAATAAGCTGAACTGGTGGCGCTACTGAATAGAGTTCTCAGATTTAACTCAAATCAAAGAAGATATCCTGTTGTGGCACAGAAACTAATAACGAGGATTTTGTCTTCCATTTTCAGGAAATTGAACGATATGTATATAACTGCTGGTACGTTGAACGAAAATAGGTTTCTCATGCAAAAGATTTAGATTTTAAGAAACTGGTTTACATATCATCCCAAATTCATGTGTTTATGTTAAAAATAATACATCTATTGGATTACACATAACTATCAATGCAGAAAAATTATCGCCTCAGCTAAAAAGCTTTTACCGAAATAAAAGTTCTGATAAATATCTTTGGGAGTGCTGGGAGAAGCAGAAAACTCAGAATAGCCATATATATAAACCAAGTTAAGTTAGATTGATAAATAATCACCGACATATATTTGTGTATACCTTTTTCTCTGCTCTGTAGATGCAACTGAGATTTAGTAAAAAATATAAGAGCATTTCAAGAAAGTTTTTCAGCATTTGATTAAGTTAAAAAAATATTAATATAATGCGCTTCGATTATTGTTTCAAATCAATAGCTGCATGTGGAATATACTTTAAGAAATACATATTTAAAAAAATATACATATCTATCAAAAAAAAAAACAAAAAAAAAAACATATGTTTATTTATAAAATTCTTTGCAGGAATTTTATTATTGATAAAGGCTTTTCAGCAGAAGGCAGTGAATGTTTTTCTTTAGCGTAAAATCTTTCGCCATCTTTCGTTTATTTTATTTTTACATCTTCTAAACAAAGATATACTCGTCTTTCATACAAAGACAAGTGCATTTTTTATTATTGTTTGTGAAAATAATCATTAATTCTACTTACAAACACACACACACACACACACACACACACACACACACACACACACATATATATATATATATATATATATATATATTATGTAAAAAGTTGAATAAGAAAGTAATGATTAAAATAAAAACCAAATCTGGATAAAATTCTTATAACTTTAATCATATTTTGTTCTATTCATATTTTGAATGGTTATTTATTTACTTATCTTTTCACGTATTTCAAATTCGTTTTGGTCAGATATGTCTTTTATTTCTGCATTCGTTTTCTGTGAAATTTCCATTTTTTTTTTTTTGCCCCGTACTTACTTCATCACTTAGATAAATGCTCGCCTCTACTTAATATAAATATATGAAAAAAGTCGGTTTATTTTTCCTCTTGTAAAACGTTATTTTGTGCAAAGATTATGCTTGTTTGTTTTGAGTAATATTTAATTTTATCTTTGTAAAAATGTCTTTCATATTTTCCCTTTAAGGTGAAAGGAGAAAAAGCATATACAACAGAAAAATATCATTATGTTTTAAGAAACAAACTCATGTATTAGAATGTGTGTGGAATATTTATATGAATGGAAATAAATATATCAACAACGTCGAAAATTTAGAATAAATTTACGTTGTTATGAACGATAGCGAAAGACCCTTTTCGAAATACTGATGCAATTGTTTTCCATAATGGATTATTCAAATGGCTAGTATTCTGTATTATATAGCCACATATATATAACAGTGATTGCTTATCCTTGCTTGTGGATGTGTTCAATAAAACTAACAAAAATAACCAAAGAAAAATAAATTTTAAGAAAAATATTTCAAAAGGTGTATAATTTGTTCCTTTAAATAATTTAACTTACATAAGGTGGGGCTGTCACTAGTGATGCAAGTGATTACAGTTAGACATAATCATGATTACAGGAATTGTTAAAGAAAGGATAAAAGTTAAATAGGATTCAAGTCGAGAGAATATGGCATTCGAGGTTCCATTTAAATTTTTGGAGATTGTAGCTATTGGGGTAGGAAATAAACGGAAAGGATTTCCACAGACTAGAAGTGCGAGAAAGCTAAATGTTGGCGTAGAAGTGGCAGTTACATATAAATATTTCAACGGTGAAATATTATGACTTCGTTGCCAATCAAGTAGCACCTTAGAATTATTTTGTCGGGACACCTGAAAAAAAACCTCCCCCAAAAACTCCTCAGTGATGTTGCCATATAATTCTGTTATGTAAAATGACATATTTTTAAATATGAAGGCAATTACATTCTGATTTTTGTTTATTTTACATTTATTTCATTATTTTATTACGATAAATAAATTATCTCATTTACATAAAAAATTTTAAAATATTTTTCTTCATCTAAACTTATTTATAAATTGAAATTTGTCTCTGTGTGTGTCTCTGTGTGTGTATCCGTTAATTCTGAAACGGCTGAACCGAATTTTTTTGAAAATTTACACAATTGTACTGTAAGTGTCTGCGAGTGTTCTTAGCTAGGTTTTGTGTCGAGGTACTCCCTATAAATATCGAAAATCGATAATCGAAAAAATCGGATTATAGAAGGCGTGGTCCGATTTTAATCAAATTTGATACACTTATAGACAAAGACATAAGAAACGATATTCAGAAGATTTAAGGTTGTAGTTCTTACAATAGTGCAGAAAATTTAATATCGATACAAAGAAATTAAAATTTGACTTACATCCATTCATTTTTCTTTCAGTCTACAGTTTTGCTTTAACTGGAAACAACTATTGCTTTTTAGTCTTTCGTGCCAACGTCCAAAGCGTCTGAGCTCCAGGACCATGGATTAGGTTTAAAGCTTTCATTACACCCGAGGAACGCCGGGCTATACTGCTAGTTTATACAAAATATAGAGGAATAATTTAAACGTCCAAAATTGAATAGATATACATAAATTCGAGAAGACAAATATTTAGGTAACATATTTTATGATAAATTAATTGAAGCTTGTTAATTTTAACGCCTCCGACTTTTTTCTTTTAATTTACTTAGGCATCAGTTTTTGTCGATGGCTGATCCATACCTATTCGAGAATGTCGTATTGAACCATCTCCAAATAAGTTTTGCCGATGACATATAGTCAAAACATTAAGTGAAATCTATTGCCCGGTCTTTCGCTGATAGAACATTTGGTTCATTGTGTCATGAGAGACATTATTATTTGCCAATATCTATCTGATATATTTCCAAATATACTATTTTCTCTCAATGGGATATTTCTGCTACATGTTGTCTTATATTTCTGGTCTTTTATGTAAAGATTGATAAAACACAAAGAAAATCTGCAATATTATCGATTGTGTTTTGACATCATAATATCAGTCCTTTTAACATCACCGTTACGTAGATTCCTTGTGCCTTTTCTATAATTATTTTCATTGTAATTGTTATGTTCTTTCTTACTTGGTATCGTGGCTTTCTGAAGTGAAGTGCCAGAACTGATTCTTTATTGTTCTCATAATTTTACAGCTGAAACAAAAATAAAATAAAAGGGTATGTTCCATGCAAGTAGTATATTCTGGAACTATCTTTTAGCTTACTGCTTTCCATTCATCTCTTTTTTTCAGATATATAAATGCAATGTCAAACGTTATTCTACCTTCATAATCATTGCGCTTTTATTGTTCTTTCTTCTTAATATGTTTTTCTATTCTTTTCCATTCATTAAAATATTGTTAGTGGCTTTATTGACTTATATTTGGTGAAACAAGTAAATGATCCCAAAGTTGTAAATTTTATATTATTTGTTAACGAAATAAAAATAATACTAAGTAACTCGTTTATTTGCTTCAATTAATTTCGACATTTCCCTAACGGGGGCCAAACAAAAATGACAATTGCTCAAGAGGGAATTTCACTGATGAATGTGGGAAACACTAATTGGTAAGAAAATTAATCAATAAATGAAAATGTTACTTAGCGTTCCCTTATATTACTTTCCATGATTTAACTTAAGAATCTATTTTTTATGCAATTTTCCTAATAAAAATCCGTATCGTTTTCCAATGTACGCTTTGCATTTTTTCAAAATTATGCAGGATTTCAAAGGTTGCCTCTTTAGGGAGGTAAAACTTCATTACTTGAAGTATGGCTTAAAACTATTCTTTTCAAAAATTGTATTTTAAAGTTTTGATTTTACAAACTAGTTACAGTTAGCATTGACAAAACAAAGACTTAAGCTTACAAGTATATTAACATCTGAAAATTTTAAAAATATCGAAATATGCTTTTCATTTTACGATATACACCTCAATACATCTCAATAACAATTTTCCCTACACTTCTTAAAATATTTTATAAACCATTGTACGGAAATATATCATTTTTACGAAATTATACTTAATTTAATTATTAACATAAAATGTTGTTCGACATAATTATAAAATTACTTTATCGGAATTAATTTTAAAATAAATCGCTATATACATGTAGCTTAAAAATTCAATATTCTGAGTGATAAAGTTGACTGTGAAAATTATGATATAACTGTAGTTATAATTGCGGTAGATTTGCCAAATATGTGTCTATATATCTTTCGAAAATTGGAATCCTGTCATTTCTAATATCATTGCACATAAGTAAGCTTAAAAACCTGAACTAAATTTAATCAATTCTTTAATAGTAAAATTAGATCTACTACGTATTTTTGCATAGAAAAAATAGGAATAGAGTAAACAGGAAATAATACCATGCTACAAATTTGAAAAAGAAAAGCAGACATTTTAAATATTAAATACATCGGAAGATAAAAAAAAGAAAAAGATGTCTTTAAATGTACCATTTCTGCATGTTTTTATACACCTAAGAAATACTGATTAATATTTTTTTAAATATATAATTAAACAAATACTTTTCATAAACTTATGTGTTATATAGAGAGGAAATATATGAAATTCAAATATCAATGATGTTATTCAAATATGATCTCAGAAAAAAATCAAAATGTAAATTACATGTGTCACTGTGTTACATAAGTAAGAAAAACTGGTTACCCAAAGTTTTGAAAACGCATTTATAAGTATGTTTTTCTATATATTTTATTGATCAGTACGTTTTCTGCGGCTTGTCAAACGTTGCAATATATTTAAAGATAGGAAAATATTTTATAATGTAATATATTTCTGTACATAATAATAATGATTTATTAATACAATTCTTACTAATTACTTGGAATAAAAAATATATAGGCATGTAATAAAATATAAGAACTTGAATGGAATTTGAAGAGGACTTTCTAATTGACAATTCAAGGTCAGTGTCCGTTACACAACCCGCACATACAGCTTGCAACACCCGATATGCCCAAACATTCACCACTCAATATTCTGACCCGGTTCGACGTTGTCTAATTTCGATGTTTGAACATGATATGGTCGTAAGGTTCAATTAATATTTGCATTAAATTTTTGTAGAATGTTACTGCTTTGGGTGCTATTAACGAAAAGCTCATGAATTAAAGTGTCTGTTATATCTGAGCGAAAGTTTTTCCTCATTTTTCTCGAGGCAAATTTGATGGATTATACCAATAAAATATAATAGACTCAGTTGTGTATCACATATGTGCTACTCTTTGAAAATCACTAGATCTGTTGGTATTTTGAATGTTAACACTATGATTTAATGTTAATTTTACTAAATTTAGTCATCTTCTTGCTAACAGTTATTCAAGTATTTTCCACATTTTTTCAGTAATTTGTAACATTACTACCTATATAAAGTAATAGATATTACAATTTTTTCTAACATCTAGTTAACCATTATCAGAAAAATAGAAATTGAAAACTCCATCTCATGGAAGCTTAAATGGATTATATGTTTTATGCCATATTGGATTTATTTAATTCTTCGAGTGCGAAATTCAGACATGTGGGTTTCACAAAGTTATTATAATCTTATATTTCATTTTGATTTAATAACATGATAAGTTGTTTAAATTTCAAGTAATGGTTACAAAATCTTGCTATTCCACAAAACTCGACATATGACGTTGTCTTATTAATCTAAACTAAAAGAAAAAATATATTTTAATGACCATAAAGTAATGATTACATGGGACGCAATTTAAACAATTAGTATTTGTACATTTCGCAAAATAGACATGTGTCATTATACAACAATGAAGGAAGGCGTAGTATTAAATCTTTTCCAAATAGTTATTTTCTAACACAATGGTTCACCAACGGTGCTGGGCGTTTCATAGTTGGGACTAAAGATGATAGTAGGTGATGTTGAATGAGTGAAATAATATAAAATATTTAAAAACCTCTTAAATAATTGGTATGCTAAAATAAAAAAAATATTTCAATATATAAATGGTATTGTATATTATTTATAAATTTATGCATGATTCCCTATATAAATAGTTGTAAAATATTATTTGCCGACTTTATCGAGATGATATATTTTTTATTATATCAAGTTGTAGGACTATAATAATAAGCTCCGCAAATTGGAGCAGAGTGTCATCAAAGATAGTTCTCTGACTTCAAATCCACAGTTATTTTCTTTAATCCACTTTTATTAAGAAAATACAACCCATAGTAAAAGAAGTATGGGTTCTACCGATCTAACAAATATATTTTCATATGTATAATGTAGAGAAAGGTAAATATACGTAAATTCTTCTTCTTCTATGTGCCCTGTTCTTTCAGGACGTAGGCGATCATGGTTCTCCACGTCTTTCTATCCCTGGTGGCTTTTAGTATGTTTTCACATGGTACACCACGGAACCCCCGTTCCGTCATCCACCTGATCAGGCCCTTCGAATATGTTATTCGCTGCCTTTCTCTGTCTCTTTTTCCTCATATCTGTACTCTCAGAATCAGGTTAATCCCTCCTTTTTCATTACATGTCCCAGGAACTTCCTGATGCTTGCTATTAATTTTCTTTTCGTTGCCATTCTTTCCATACATCCTCGTTGCTCGCATGCTTGGTCAACGATATCCGCAGCATCCTTCCGTAGAAACAAATTTCCGCTGCTTCAATTTATTTTCTCATTTTCGATGCTATTGTCCAGCATTCACTGCTGTATTGAAGAACTGACATCACATAGCAATCTATCACTCTCTTCTTTGTTTCTAGTGAAGCTTTCCTGTGCCTTACTTCTTTAGGGAAAGTTGGCTTATATATATATATATATATATATATATATATATATATATATATATATATATATATATATATATATAAGCCAACTTTCCCTGATGATCCAATTTGGTGAAACCTTGGTAAGTTCGTTGGCTCTCTAGATTAGTTATTTACTTCGTTTGCTCCACTTGCGTATTGCATTTTTTTAGGTTACTCGTCTCGGGTTTTTTCTCTGGGCTGCGTACTTTGACAAATGCTCAAGTGCTTAGCTCGTTCTTTTTTTATCAACATTTTTTCCTTCCGCGTATGTGTTCGGAAGGTTTTTCGTAACGAGTATATCAACTATATCCACACACAGAAAGTGCAGTGAGTAAATCGTGGCCTTATTTCCTTTATATTTCCGTGAATGCGCTTTCTATGTTTTTGATTTTTTCTAATGCACATCATACTACTCTCGGTTGGGCCTCGTCAGTGAAAGAAGCATCATGACCTTATTCATTATACCAGAAATTTGCAAAGAACATGCTGTACTGCTTGAATTCACAATGGAAGCTCCAGTACACATATTTAGGAGTGTTTGTGTGTCAATCTGAGGAGAGTACAAAAGATGTTGAACGAGTTAGGTGGCGTGATTACAAATTTCTCCTCGGCTGGGAAAATGCACTTTAACAGTTCTGACAAGATAACAAGCTTTTTTATTTGTATTTTGAAGAGCACATATAAATGCCTATATCATGTTTCCTGAAAGCGTAGTGCTGTCTTTAACAAGAATTGTATTCTGAAAGATCTTATAACTAGCAACAGGACTCTACTTCATGCAAGAAGACGAACCCAGTCATGTTTGTCTGACGGTTTTTTACATGTGGTCATTTAATGCCGCAGACTGCCAACCCATTTATTATTATAAATCCGGTGTGTCACATAAAGTAACAGATGTACATTATAATTTATTGGAGCCTTAGAAATATTATAATAAAATTATTTTGGTCTAATTTGTTTATTAGATTTTCCTCAGATTTCATAGCATAAACTATGCGCATGTGTTTTAACGTTGTTTTTTTACATAAATTTGGCATATTTTACGACCTTGAGCTTTTCCACTGACTTTGACATGTGACGAAATAAGTACATAATCGGGAAGAATAATATTTACAAACAAAGTAAATATAAATAAATCTTATGAATAATTGGCAGAAAAACTGCAGCCATTTTACTTGAGTCATCCTGAGTGACGCCTTACTGTTCGAAAATGTTTCGTACAAATCGAGATGAACGCTATAAAAACAAACAGATAGTAGTTAAATTCTTTTCATCTGCGGCTTCAGTTGTGCTTTGGTGGTATTAATTTACTTTAAAATTTATTGCCACGAAATTAATTTAAAAAGAAAATAACAGGTTCCAGATTTTGAATGCAATAAAAATGAACTTTAAAACAAACACTTTCCATTTTAGTTTGCGAAAGAAAAAAATTTCTCTCTATGTTCATCATTTATCATTTTGTGTTTAATCTCTCATATATTTTAATAATTTTATTCTCATGCTAATAATGTGAACTTTCCAAACCATAATGGATGCTGTCAATATATTATATTTCACTTGACTTTTGTACTATCCGATAATTTTTCTTTCTTCAGTATTCATATTCAGGGGCATCATTTTTTTATTTGTTTTTTCGTTTCTGTTCGGGTCTCCCGTAAGCGTATTTGCGTAATAATTTTAATGTGTTTTTTTTTTCGTTTATGAAGAGGAAATAATGAAAGTAACTGACATGTTTATTTCTACATCTTTGGTTAGCAGTTAATCCTAGAGTGACCTGAACATTTTACGATACAGTCAATTTGCCGTCACATAATTGGTGTTGATGAAGTCAGTGTTACAAGGCCCTGTGAATCATTTTCCTTTAAGTCTAACTTCTCACCATAACAATCCGGAAAATCCGCCTCATCTAAATTCTACGTTATTTAGACCAAGTAAGCGAAAGATACGTGTTGCTGAAATAGTTTACCGCTGACGTCTAAGAACAGAAAGAGTGCAACTAGGTTGTCGAGTAGTTGAACTAATACCAACGTAGTCACACTCCTCTCGGCGATAATTAAGTTTCACTTTATTCTACGTGAGGAATAATTCAAGCGTTCGACCAACTTCTTATGATATTTACATAGAAATAGAATACAAATAACCTTTAAAGGTAAAAATGAAAGACGTACTCCGCATAACTCCTCTTTTCTCTTTAAAGAAAAATCCCATTTGGAGCCTAATACTGACTGCTGCTCCTACATTTGCCTGTACCTGTAATCATTTCTCCAAGTTGGTCCGAACCTAACTCCAAAAATGCAGACTGTTGTAACAGACCAAGTAAAGAGCCTTGGAAATATAGATTTCTTCTATGCAGCTAAAAGCCAGCCGGAATTCTTGTTGCGGTCAATATTAGCCTCTGTGACTGTCATCTACCGTTTACGCGCATTTTCTACCCTCTTAATATCGCCGGAGAGAAATACGAAAATGTATACATCATTGGTATACGTAGAAAATCAGACTCGAACCCAACCATGGACAGTGATTCCAAGTAAGGAATGAATGGAACGCCTTGTCCCTCAATCGCTAAAAGAGGGTTTCAATGCGAAAGCGTAAAGTAAGTTCGACTGCGGACAAACCTATCGAACCGACCGAGACAGCGCAAAATGCTCGATTGCTTTATATTTACCTATATCATTGCACTGGGGAAGTGATAGAGAAAGCTGATTCACTTGTAGAATTCAGGTTCATGATGCGCAGAACAACAGCCCAATACTGACTGTCGACATCATCTCATATTTTCGACTGATCTAAATTGCTCAGCACGTTTTCCCCGTCGTCTTATACACTCTCTAAGATAGTGAATATCAGATGCAGGTTGCTCTGATATATTCAGCCCTTTTTTGGCCCCAAGTTACTCCTCTTGGTATCTCACTTCAAACGCTTCATCAATATCTTGGCCAATATATTTCAAATTCGTTTAGCTGAAATCAGCTTTATCCTACTCATCCTTGCACATTTACAACAGCAAGATCACAATCATGAATATCCCGGCGAAACTAGATGTTGAGCACTTCGAATAATTGGCGTGATGTACAACAGCCTCAATTACATTTCGTAGCGCAAACTCTCTTCACTGACAAGTAGGATTCATTCTGTTATGTCATCCTTGCAGCGAGCTTAAGTCGGCGAAAGCCGAGAAAATCAGCAAAATATCTGAAACTGCAATCGAAACGCGTTGCAGCTCTCCTCAGTCGAACTCAGAGAACGCCTCTACAAATTATAGACCAAGCAAATATAACAATAAGAAACACTTACTTGCGCAATTCTGCGCTAATATAAACTGCTTCGTATGCCTAACTACCCGTTTCTGGTTATGGTCGCTAACCGAATTCTACAGAGCTTGTCAACGTAGATATGTTTCTTTGAATTCGCCAAGGACAGCCTATTCTTGAGAAATTTCATCTTTTTATCATTATATATAGCGGTTCATGGGCATGATTAAATGCTACAAGACCTAATAATATTCTTAAGCTTCTTCCAGTAACTGTTGCCTGATTTCTCACACCTGTCCAGTAGAAACCGATTGAAAGCCATGTGTAAATAAATTCTCTATCTTACAAATACTGCCAATCTGATTGAAATGGGAGATTTTCATATGCTTGGATGTCTGTGATATGAATGTATGCAAATTAGCAAATATTGGAATTGGAGGCTCTGTGGGTCATATAAAGGCAGCCATTGCTATTACATCTTTTTATATTATTCACTTACCAAAAGTCTATCGGTTCATTATTGCTAAGTGAGTAGTTAAAATAAAATAAATATAAATAGTTAAAATAAATAAATATAAATCTGTTTCGCACGGATTTTTAATGCATCCTAATCCTAAATGTCAAGTTAAAAGAAAAAAGTATTTTTTGTTGTCGAATTTAAAATATTGAGCAATATATAATTTTACTTTTAATAGAAAGTCCACAGTTAGATAAGTTAAACATGGTTATCTATCTGTACACTTTAAAAAAACACAAACATGGTATTACTTCACTAATACACCAAACTTATCTCAATTTATGCTTTTTATGTAGTCAAAATGCACTTGACGGTGAAATAAGCTTGAAATTGTGAATTGCATTATACCAAAATGAAGATGTAATATTAGAAAGTTCTCAATGATATCATAGCGGAAGTGAGACACTTAGAGTTTCCACACCGCATACTATCCTGAATATTTACACGTTTTCATTTAATATTTCCTATAATTTTACCAAGACCATACACTGGAATATTATGAGCAATACTTTAGTGAATTTAAAGAAGATAAACAAATTGAAAGTAATATTTCCTGATATTTCATAAGTCGTAGATAGAACGTTTATCCACCTACAAACAGATTTAATTTTTCGGAATCTTTTCTGGTAAGTCAAACCCTAAAATACAAAGAATTTGTATTTAATTAAATTCCCATACAAACAGATTTAATTTTTCGGAATCTTTTCTGGTAAGTCAAACCCTAAAATACAAAGAATTTGTATTTAATTAAATTCCCATAAAAATTAAATAATATCTAATAAAATTTATTTAAAAATAAATTTTTCTTTGTCTGTCTCCAAATAAATTCGCACAAATAGAAGTCTCATGATGAGTCCCGGACATGGATTTATTCTTCATATTTGCGTACCGCCAGATACTTCGATTGTTTGCATGTAAGCTGATGTTTGTGGCTCTACTGAATTCATACTGTGATTTAAACTTAAAGGGTTACAGTTGAGATCATCTTCTGAAAATTTATATATTTCGAGCATTGCAACCTGATCGTAGTCCAAGGTAAATTACCGCTTCAGATTTGGTCCAATATTGTAACGATGGTTCTATCCGGCAAATCTTGTCAAAATAAACAATTTGACTTATAATTTCTTAGCCTGAATTAATATCTGCGTTAGGTAACTTTACATAATTTCTTAGTGAATGTAACAGGTAATTTTCGTAGTATGTATCTTCGCTATTTTCAGTAAGGTATATCATATATGTGCGTTGTATAATAGGATGTGCGTTGTGGTGCAGTGGAATATCGGTTCGGAACTAGAAATTGGGGAGCCGAGTTCGAATTCTATTTGGAATTCATTGCATTCACTTACGCCCAAATACCCTTGGGAAATGTATTAAACCGTCTCTTCCTTCCAGTTATGGGTTAAATAATAGGATGGATTGGGTTCTTGGCTGGCAACCAGTCCACCGCAGAAAGCAATGACAACCTACTGCGAGATAATCTTCTGCTCAGTCAGTCTTGTCTCTTTCGAGACATGATCGCCCAAGCGTGTTTCACGTATCGCACGTAACTGATATATATATGAGTAAGTATCTCTTTAAAATTTAGAGGGATTCATTGAGAAAAAAATTTACTATGTTTAAAAAGAAAATAATGCTTTTCTATATAATCACTATTTACTGTGTCATTATATTAATTTATTCATTCCAAAATATAAAATTACTACATTATTCCACAGAAAAAAATGTTTCAAACGAAAAGTATATTTACACTTACTGAAAATCCCAATAGTTTAAATGAAAGAAAGCAATAGATGAACCATAATTTCTGATTTTTTAAAAATAACGTTGTACATAAACATCGACAAAAAAAGGGACCGTAGTTTGCCCAGCTCTGTTAGACTTAAAACGCTAATAAATATGTACGTTACATTTGAAATTGCGGATATCTGAATACCAATAATTTATCATGCTGCAATTATTATTTATCACATTAAAGAAAACATATTTATTTTCAGTTTGATTATATGAAACATTTGTTATGAAGAATGATTTAGAACTTATAGTGAGTCGAAGATTTATATTATATGTTCAATAACTATAGTCGGTTGTCTCTTTGGTAAAACTTACTGGACGCATCAAATTTACACAAACGTCATATTGATATATTCTTCCAGGCGAGAACAGATACAATTCTTTTTTTAAGTTGCACTGTCATTTTACGGAATTTATTGCTAAATCTTGTCCAGTAGGTTATGCGTTCACATAGAAATGAAATATCTAAACACCCTACGTATACAGTTTGAGATTAGAAATACATGTTAATAGAAACAAAAATTATTCAAGAATGGCTGGACTATTTATGAAAGCAAGTGTTGTTTCCGTGGAACGAATGGAGATATTATCTGTCACGCATATTTCTGAAATTTAACTAATTTTATGAAACTGGACATTTCTTAAGTTATTAGTCAAGTTTTACACTGACATATTTTTATGTTAATGTATTATCTTAATAGTATACAAAATGTGTATTTGTTGGCTTTGTGTGTTAATATTGTTAAAATTATTTTTTCTCTTTTGCAGGTAAGTTAAAGTGCAGAAATGTTTGCCTCCATTTTACAAAATTGCATAGGAATATTATAATAACAAAATGGATTAATTACATGTAATCCTGTGCAAAAGTGGAAATTCAGGTAAGTAAGCTTGCTGTTAACCTGGAATAAATATTTTCAATACATAACATTGAAGAATTTTATGCTTAAAATTTAATAATTTTATGTAATTTTGCAGTTGATTTGCTAGCAAAATGCAGAAAATTATTTTATATAATTAGAAAAATATATGAATCTGCATTTACATTTTTTAAAGATATATTAGGGAATATTTCCTTTATTCTTTAATAAATATTTAATTGCATTTAATTATATGCCAAATCAATTAATAGCAAAAAGATAATTTTTCTGCCGCGACAATACGTAGATTGTTGATTTTAATTCAGAATTAAAGTAAACCGTATAAATATATTTTTCACTATTATTTTTCCACAAAATATTTCTGACTCATTACAAATCGAATTATTAATTGTTCTAAAATTTATATATATATATATATATATATATATATATATAATTTGAGTGACAAATTATATTAGAAATATCATTCCCCCCAGGTATATTCCTTTTATAATATATATATATATATTATTTTATAAACTTCTCATCTCAAGAACGCAAAAGTGCCAGTGGCGCGGTGGTGTTAGATAACACTAAGGAATGAATAAAGGGAGGAAAACACGTTACAGTAGGTGTCGCGGAGAATAGGTTAGAGAAGGACGGATACATTCCGGTAAGGTGCTGCGTGAAAGAAAAGTATAAATGGAGATGTGTGGGAATCAATTAAGAGATGACAGTTGATGTTGTAATTAAAATTTTCGAGATTGTAACTCTCAGGGAAACAGGAATACGAAGGGAGTTCCAGAGTCAGGAAGTGCGAGAGAAGAAGCTGGTCGAGTAGAGGCACTGGTTAAACTTGATTGTTTTTATAATTAAAGTGTGGGCGATTCTTGCCAGTCTAGTAGCTCAAGTAAGTTCGCGTAAGTGGGGAACAAAAATGCTAAGCTCGTTGGAGCAGAATCCGTGAAAATATTTCTAGAAGAGTCAAAGGAAATCACAACTCGTTGGTGAGGATGACTGCAGTCGTGACTCAAGATAAGGAGCGACTATATTGCAGATTCTTCTTTGGATCCTGTTGAAAAATACAAGGTGAGCAGCAGGGGCGCCCAGCCTGATTTGACAGCAGTATTCAATGCGCGGCCAGATGGAAGATTTTTAAATATTCATCATAGATATAGAATGTTTTATATGTTAAGCATAAATTTCCCGAATTGCATGACAACTACAAGGTTTGAATTTTGTATTCTATCAAAGTAACAATAAAAATCTTATGTATTAGCCACGCGTCGGACCAAAACAGGCGCCTTTTCACCTCAGCTCGTAATAAGTGTAAAAAGATACTTAACGGAGCTAAGATGATGTTTGCTGCCAGAATGAAGCAGCGCATAGCATCTTCTGAGTTCGGAGCCAAAGACTACTGGCGCCTCTGAAAAAAGCGTGCTAAACAAGAGTAAGTCCTCAATAACCCCACTAATCAACGAGTTTGAGGTTCTCACCTCCTCAGCAGACAAGGCTGAATGCTTTGCCCGTAGATTCTCGACCAATTCGTGTCTGGATTTGTCTGGAGTCCAGACACCCGATTTCCCATCTAGAACTGAGTCCCCATTGAATGACGTCCACATCTCGCCCTCGCTGATTTCTAGCATATTATCAAAGCTTGACCCTCACAAAGCGAGTGGTGGGGACGGAATCCCAATCATAGTCTTGAAGAAATGTGCCCCTGAACTCTATTCTGTCCTTTCTTAGCTCTACAACCTCTGCCTATCTTCCTCCTGCTTTCCTGGAAGTCTTCTTCTATGGTTCCAATATTCAAGAACACTGGAGAACCATCGGACCCCGCAAATTACCGTCCTATCAGCCTTCTTCCGATCTTCGGCAAAGTATTCGAAGCCATTGTCAATGCCGAGGTCGTTCAGCATCTCACGGCACACGGGCTCCTATCGGACAAACAGTATGGCTTCCGATAGGTCTACTGCTGATATGCTAACGACCATCACCGAGTTTATATACCAGGCTCTCGAAAAGAATGGTGAAGACCGAACTGTCGCCCTGGATATCTCCAAAGCATTCGACAGAGTATGGCATGACGGCCTTCTACGGAAACTGCGAAGCTACGGCATTACTGGACTTTTATTGGACTTAATCCAGTCATTCCTCTCCAACCGCACACTGAAGGTGGTATTAAACGGACATGCCTCCCAAAATTACCCTACAAACGCAGGTGTCCCCCAAGGCTCTATCCTAGGTCCTACGCTTTTTCTAATCTACATAAATGATCTCCCCGATGCCATAAGATTACAAGTAGGCATGTATGCCAACGATACCACAGTATACGCTCGCCTCGATCAAAAATCTGACGTTGACGATAAGGCGAAACTCGCGGCTGAGCTTGAAAAGGACCTCCAATCCGTGGTGGATTGGGGTAGGAAATGGCTCGTAAAATTCAATTCTTCCAAAGCGAAGCTGCTGTCAATTAACCACCACAGACGACCGCACCTCCCTCCCATTATCGTGGAACAGGCTTGCCTCCCAGAGAGTAAAACACTACGCCTGCTTGGCCTGACACTCTCAGCGGACGTCAAGTGGAATGGCTACGTCGAATCCATTGCTAAATCCGCTACCATGAAAGTTGGCTCTCTGTGTAGGGCCCGGAAATTCTTTCCGCCTGAAACTATCCTGCACTTATACAAATCTATCATCCGCCCGTGTTTTGAATACTGTTGCCACATCTGGTCGGGTGCTCCTGCTATTCTCCTCGGGCTTCTTGACAAAATCACATTTGTGTTCCCCTCCTGCTCTTGCTCTTTCTCTGACAGCCACGGAAACTAGTTCGTCTTTCTTTTCACTATCATCCTGCCTAAATTTAACTTTATGTAGCCCCCTACACAACAGTGGCGGTACCACCTTCTTTGGAGTAAAACGATTAAAAAAAAGAACAAAATGTTTCTTACATATTTTTTATATTATGGAAGTTATATTTTGCATTCTCATATCACTATGGATTTCGGATACGTATTTCCAGTCTTCTTTTAAAATACATAATTCAGCTCTGTACTTGCTTGACTGGGTGGCTAGAATATAAGCATTAGATTTTATAAGAGTTTCTGAAATAAAATATATTTACCAAAACGTAAATTTAAGATTGTATAATGGAAGTAATTTATACGAAAATATATTTGACGGACCTGTACAACAGGCAACCCCCTGTAATATGAAGAATCGATTAACAACAACTCACCATTGTCTTTTACTCGACCCCAAAGTGAATGTTTCCAATATGGGGGAGCGATTTACTAAAAATTTGTATGAGGAACTGAGCACACCTTAAAAAACTTTAAATACTGAATATTTTATTTATTTATTTATTTTGTTGCTCATATGAAAGTTTAGAGTCTAATCAATAAGAATGCACTAAAGGTCAGGAGAATGAAAAGCAAAAAAAATAATAATACATGGGAGTGCCGTTTCTACATGCCCTCCATATTTTTTCTTTGACGAAAATGATAAATTTTTGGATTCATAAATGTTAAGAAATACAGTAGGGATTGCAACTGATTTGAATGCCTGCCTTTCTCAATATTTTACCATTCGATTTCCCTTGTGTAACGTGATTAATTGTTTCGTTCTGGAAAGTAAAATGACACAAGAAAAAGGGGAAATATTTATCACATTAACAAGTTTCAGAGGGAATCTTTGAGAGCAGCGACAATTGTCAGCAAAATAGAAATTTAATTTGTTCCTTCATATCAAATGTTTATTTATTCACCAGCAATTTTCTATCTGACAATATTTGCATAATAAATACAAATAGCTAATTAGAGTGAATGTAATATTAGACAGAATATTTAACAGGTTTGAAAATATTTGTTGTTGGTTATAAAAATATCATGAATAGGAATAGTGATTTTCCCATCACTGTTTTTCACAAAATATAAAGCTCAAGAACGACTCATGTTAGAGTGATTTAAGTAAAAATATTTGATTAATGATATTAATATGAGTGGAAGAAGATATCATATAGAATTAAGTTGGATAAAATGTAATATATATTTAAGTTCAATCTTTATATTTGTTGAAAGATTCAGAGATGCATCCACACGGCAATCTGCTTGACAATAGAAAATACCATATATAAAAATATATACAATAAATACAACAAACCTACGATATTTATTCAAAGCATTTACATTTTAACATAGTGACACTTAACACTTGCTGTCTTTTAAGCTAAAAGCACTTTAGATAAAATACATCGTGAAATTCTAACAAGTTCACATGTAGCCTTATATTACTTAAAAATAACATAAAAACAACTACAGGAAAATAAATTTTCATACATTTTTTGGTCCGATTTTGAGGCTTTAAAAAGTTTTCTCTAGTGAGGGAATTTTATCTCGGAGATTTTTCTGGCAGATACAATTTTGCGTATTACTGTACAACATTGGTCATTCTTGAATGCCTCGATTAATTGTATTGTTATACCTGATATTTTCAGCTCTATGGAATGGTTTATAATGCATTTGCTTTCGTACTATTTATACAATTAATCATATTTTCAACAGCTCTTTTCGTTCAATAATGTGACATTTCCCACTCAGTGATAGACAACACTAAGTTTCAATGACTAAAAAAGATTCTGATAGAAAAGACGGGATAGCAAACATTGCCACTACAAAATAATGTTATTAAGAGAAAAATTCATTAGAATCAAATAAAAGAATACTAAACATATGCAATATATGTCGTCCAATATAACAGTAGACACTGGATATCTTTGAACAAAAAACTTGAAGTACAGAAAACGGAATTGTGATTATCAAAGGATGCTGATAACACTAATGATTGAAGCAATTAGCAACGACGATGTTTCAAAGAAAATGGAAACAAAAGACTTAATCATCAGAAAGGGGGCAGTTGCATAGTAATGCACATAATGTGGAAAGTATGCTTACAAAATTTCACTCACAATATTCCGGAGGTAATAATTATTTTTATCTAAACGCCGCTTAGATGTAGCAGAATGTCGAGTGTATAAAGTACCCAGTGAGTATAGAAATCACTACTAATTTGTTACAGGTTCTAGCGAGATAGGCTTGCTAACCATTGCTCCACGCAGAGATATCGCTGAAGGTTAGAATGTTAGAATAAAAAAGAGCATAATTTACCAATAATTGCTACAAAAGAGGAAATAATCGAGTCGTTATTGCGATAGTCCTCAAGAGTATCGACAAAAGAAAATTATTTCCAACTGAACCAGTGACGAAATCACTAAATTTCACCTGTACATTTCAACTTGAAATAGGATGCCTATATTCATAACAATCAAACCCTGATTCATTTCCCTTGTGAGAAAGGTGCCGAAATAAACTTGTTTTATTTTATATCAACCGATTTCGCGTTGGCGTTCCCATGAATATCCTGAATATCCACCTGTCAATTAAAATTTGCATACACGTAAATTTCGCTGTTTATTACTTGTTAAACCTTTGATTAATTGAATATGATACCCAGGAAAAAAAGTTGATGATTATATTATATTGCGAAAAAGTATTTTTATAAAAAATTATTTAAAATTAAATGAACTATAAATTTCTCCACTTCCATATATACATGTAAAGTACGTGGCGTTATCGATGTTTTCTTCTAGTTGACTACTGCTTTCATAATGGCTATGAAATGTAAATTTTGACAGAGACTGACAATTCTGTTAATAAATATTACAGTATATGCAGGTTATGTCTCACGCATATATGTCATTATGAAAGTAATTGCGTTGAAAACTCTGCAAAATCGTAAACCATTGAGACGTTTTTGATCAAATAGTACCACATTCTCCTCAAACACTTAAATGATTATGCGGCTTCAGCATGGGATATTTTAAATGGATTAAATTTGATATCATCAAACTTATTTGGGATAATTATTCTTTCTTAGAGTGTCGAGCAAATCTAGATAGCCGAGTCACTATTGCTAGATGGCGGATGATTGACTCATTCTTATAGCAAGTGAATTTGTGTGAAAGTTACTTTGAATGTTGCCGCTGAAATTTGATTTAGAACTCACTAATCCTTCTTTAACTACAACTATACTAACAAATTCCCCAACACCCTGCATTTAGCATGTCAAATAACAAAAATAAAAAAAAATTCCGTTTTTACTGGATATTATATTCCGAAAATGTGAGTGACTGAAAATCGGTTTGTAATAAAAAAATTTCCAATTATTTCTGTCATCCCTCAAAAACTAAGCCATTAACAATATTGCAGGAGTCCCGTAGGTAGATATCTGCCTCCCCACCACCATTATAATTTCAGATTGTCAAGGTTATATGATAGTACATTCATCAGGACACAAATGCTGATTGGCTTTGCTCTTTAAGATTAGAAACATTATGAGGCTTATTACCATCATCTTTGTTGCTATGTTCACGACGTTTCGGTCGTTGTACGCACATGCCTGACAAAGGAATTTCGAAACAAACCCTTTAAAATGATGACTGGGTATATCATATTCATTCAATATACGAATACATAAGGGTATGGTATGGGTTATCTCCCTTGTAATTAATTGTGCAAGTTATTTGTTCGCTACTACTATTGTCTTGTATTGATCTCACAACACTTTCGGTAAAATCACTATGACTAAGAAACGTCTATATACACGGGGTTATGTGTCCTTAGAACAATGTAAATTGTGTAAATACTACCTCCTTTCAGAGATATATACTGCAAGACTATGTTTTAAAGTACAGATTCATTAGCCAAACACACACACACACACACACACACACACACATATATATATATATATATGTAATAGAATATATGTATATATGTAATATTATATATATATATATATATATATATATATATATATATATGTTTATTTATATAAATAACTAAATAATGTTCTAAAATTTAGATTCCAAAATTCGATATCGAGTCAATGCAGATGTATAAACTACCTGAGCACTTTTAGCTTTATATCATTTTCGTTTTGTTTTTATATTTTTTACTTTAGATTTTAAATATACGACATTAAATCAGCATTGTCAGGGAAAAATGTTTTTTTCGTTGTTTCCGTCGTATATTTACCGTATAATAATTTTAATCCTTTTTCAGACATCGGTTAGTACTTTTAGGCACATTGCTACTGTGTTCATCGCTGGATAGTATTCGGCTGCGAAGATTTAAGAAATCAACTGCTTCACAAAACGATTACAACGGTGATATTCGAAACCGTGTTTCACTGCTTTTTTATTAGTGTGTGGCAATTAAAAGACTAATGTGTAATATTACCTTTGTAGTGTATTTATAAACGCGTTTAAGCCTAGCCGAGCAATTGCTTTAGTGTTCCATTTTATATATATGAAGTTGTGTGTGCACACACACACACAAGTAAGTCTTAGTTTATCAAACCAAACGAAATGTCATAGCAATTTTTATATAGTTACATTTAACATATTGTCGTGCACTGTCATATAGATAATAAATGGCGTTTTCCAAATAGGCAAATATTATATCAGAATTTATTCATTTTATATTGTATATTGCCGTAAAATTTATTTCAGGTTTTTAAGGAATGAATAAAAACAAAAACAAAAAAGAAACAAACAAAAAATGGCCAATCTGGGAAAGTGAATCGTATTTCATCTTGAGAACACAAAGAAAGCTTTATTGAAGTTTAATTAAAATCTGTTTATTAAACTCATTCAAAAGAGATATTTCTAAATCAATTCTGAGGTGCGACACAAAATTTGAGGAAAAAAAGACAAAAGTCAAAACATACATTTCTTTTTATCCCTATAACATGCATATAATCGGACTGAAAGAGAATTAAACTTTCTCGTTGCTATTTGAGAGGAATTCAGAAACTTAATTCATTAAATATTTCAGGTCACATTTAATTTATTTTATTCGTTGGGAGATGTTTAAGCACTTTTTTTTGTTTATTTCCAGCTTAAGAATTTATCATATTATTTAACTGCAAATGTATTATTTTAAATCAATGGCGAGAGTGATGTGACAATTGCGCCTAGTTGAATATAATGAACCGGAATGGAATTAAAAATCGAGTCTCTGATTTTGGATTCTTAGCTTTTCGCTATGTTTAATGGTTAGCCGATTAAGAAAACTTTTCGTCTTTCCGCTAGAATTATCTGTCTCAAAGATCAAGTTCTTTATCGAGAAAAAAATGAAAATGTTACACACCGTATTATTCTTTTTTATCGAGAGGAAAAAATGATTTACATTTCCAAATCCTATTGCCGTCTGCTAAAATCTACTGCAGACAATTCTATGAATAATTCATTTCGGTAATAGCCTCAGTGCGCGACAGTGTTTCAATTTTTACTCTTCAATGAATATGAAATATACCATTACACCCACCAGAAAATAATCAGCAGAATTTCTGACAAGAAACGTCGGAAGATTACAGAGTGGGGCTATGAATTCGGTTTTCCATGTTGATTGCTTCAAAATTGAAACACTCAATACTTCTTTTGATTGTGGCACTAACATAATTAGAAAGCGTTACTAAGACAATTTCGTTCAAATTCACGGCATATGTAGTTTTTCAGTTTTTATGCCGAGAAAACTAACAATGATAAATGTCATGTAATTCCTTAATTCTTTTCTTTATGTTCTTGTACGAAATAATTGCAATTATATGTTATTGTACAATTTCTCTATTTTAGATATCTTACAAAATTTATGTTTTTGTAATCTCAACGAACTAGTGAATCCTCAAAGATTTACTTAATTTAGATGAGACATGCCTTCCTTCAGATATTCTTTATGAAGTATAAGAATTAGCTTATTTTACATGAATTAAAAACTCGCAGTTTCATTGAATAAATAAATAACACTTAGTTATCATAGAACAGTTTACTAATTTTATATTGGCGACAATTTATAAATCGCTCCTTTATTAGTCAGATTATGTGCCCTTTTAATGAAAAGAAGCTCCAGTCATAATAATCTAAATCTCAAAAACCGTTTGGCAAATTCACTTCCCAATAATACGTCTGCTCGAGACGCAATTTTCCTGCCGAGTCTATCAGAATCCATTCTGAAAAGCATTTGACTGAGAAAAACCACCGAAGATTTCAGTTCGGCCAGAAAGCAGATACTTGTGCATATCCGCTATGTAATCTAACAACAATCGCCCACTTCTTTCGTTTTCCGGTGCTAACTAGAATGATGCTGAAAGAAAGAATGTATAGAATATGATTCACTGATGTTCATTTCACGCCAAAATATTATTAGCCATTAATGACAACCGATGGGTGCAAAAACTCTTTCTATTGTTGAAGCTTAATTCCTAAACATACATATTTTATAATGAATTCAAATGTAACATTTTTTATGTGAAAATGAAATATTTCAATTTATGTTGATCATTATGTAAACCTTCTTTGTATTGAATTTCCCGCAAATCCTTCGATTTGTTTTAAACTTGTTGAAAATAGTTTCTATAGAATTCAACATTTTTGCGAAAACGAATTTTGGAAATGTACTCAGTGTCTGGTATTTTAATATGACTATTTTGTTTAATCAAGTATAAAATCGTTTAATTTGTTCATTTGTTTTGATATAATCTAACAATTACAACTGTGTAAAATTGTAAATAAATATGTTTGGGTTTATAAATTATACACACGTTTCCTCGTCATTATACGCTACCACCAAACACCTCTTACTTCCCCTTCATCTAATTAACCTAGTTGCAAATTTTCTAAGCTCTCTTTTTCTATATCGATACCAAATTATCTTTCTTTTAAGAAAGACAATATATGATGAATTTGTTGGATTTTAAAGTATGAATGTCCAGTAAGTTCCGAGAAATGAACTGTAAAATAATCTACACATAAGATTTGTTTAAAATGGCAAAGTCTTTGCATAGCAATCCACAATATTCAGAATTCAGAAAAGCTTAGCTGTGTACGTTGTATGACACGTTCTTTTAAATTAAGAGTTATCTTTAGATTTATTGCGAGCAAAAGGCGGAAGTCTCCGGTCTGTTCTCCGAATATAATCCATTGTTAAGTGAAAGAGCAGGATTTATGCATGTCACCTTAACTCATTTCGATACCTCAATTTTAAATTGAGTATTTAATCATAAAATTCTGAAGCATTTATTTTAGGTTTAATTAAAAACTACATGATTTAATTTATTCTTTTTCAGTAAGCAAAATACACTTGTGTAATTTGAACAAAGATTATATCGGATGTAATCTAATTTTTTTAAATGTTTACTTTTTTCCAATTTTGAGCCATTTTTGAGTGATCAGCACATTTACAAACAATAGTTAAGAGACGGTTTTAAAAATCTTAAGGAAGATATACACCTCTGACACATTATTGTTGGAACATTATCAAAATTACATTTAAATTAATTTTATTTTCTAAAGTATTTAAATTTAGAAAACCAATTCTTCCATCATGGAAAGTGGAACTCTGACCTTTCCCGTAAATGTCTGACGTAAGCTAAGTGTATAGCTACTAGAATTGACATACTTTTCTTTTTTCTCATGATGGTAAGAAATCGTGAAACAAGACATTTTATGTACACAGAAATTACGATACAAAAACAAAATAAAAGAATGGAACTTTACACACATTAATATTATTACTTATAAAAATAAATACGATTTTTCGATGATTTGAATGAATGTTTTATATATTAAACTAGTAAATGTTTTTCACATAATATATAGAAATAACGCCTAAAAATATTTCAAGCATTTTAAGCATGTTTCGAAATATCATAAATTCTTGCAATTAAAATAAAATAAAATATTTTCAATTTTTTTTAAATAATCAAGATTTTCTTCAGAATATACTGTCCTTAAAATGCATTATCTTTTACATCAATTAAAATCTTAACTAATTAAATAATATATAGACCTATTGCATTTTTATTTTACTATTCGGAGCAGATTTTCGGAAAAAGAGACAAATGCTTGAAAAAATGTATGATTTACATACCCTTGAGTCTTGCGTCATATAATAAAACAAAGTTTTCCTATTTAATTTCTACAGATTTTATGAATTTACTTCGAGAGGGGTAAGCGATGTAAAAATAAAAAATCTATATTTACAAAGATTTTAGTTTGTAAGAAATAATTTCATTCATTTGTAAATGAATCATAAAGTTTCATTTAAAATTAACAATGGATTTTTGCAAGAATCTGTAAATTAACGCGTTTTTACACACAAAAAATTACGTAATATTATATTATCAATTGAAAACTCTCATTGCGATTTCGCTGTCAGCCAACGAAAAATACACAAGATGTTTTACCAGAATTTTGAATGTTTTAGAAAAGATTAAAATTTTAAAATAATAATTTTGTTTTTTCTTAATAATAAATATTTTCATGTAAAAACTTAGGTTTTGTTTATTTTGTGGCCTTTTTACTTTATACTATGTTGTTTTGTTTTGTTTCTGTTTTTACCAGTGAATTTCTCCAGGTACCTTATTTCCGTATAACTTAAGTCTGTCAGTTAAGTGTTGTACGTGATACACGCTAGGGGAGCATGTGTCTCTCGATCCATAACTGACTATTCAGAAGATTTTCAAGCAGTGAGTTGCTATGTCTTTTTTTTTTTTTGCTAAACAAGTTTCCCTGCTATTAAAAACACACATGGATTGAGACATATGGATTCATGCCCTTTCCAACGGATGCTGAATTGAATTTTTTTATATCCGCATGGCTACTTGGCAGGTATCACTATTTTCTACGCAAGTATGTGGATTTTGGTGCAGAGAATATCGGCTCTAACCGAGAAATCGAAGAGCCGAAGTCCGAATACCAATTGAATTATTTACATTCACTTACGCGCAAATAATCTTGGGAAAGATATTAATTCCGTGTCTTCCCTCAAGTTATGGGTTAAATAACAGGACAAAGATTGTGATCTATAGCCTAAGAAGGTAATGCCAACTTACTGCGGTATAATTTTCTGCTCAGTAAGTCATGCCTATTTTGAGACATGATCGCCCAAGCGTATATCACGCATGACACGTAACCAACTGAGTGAACCTGAAGAGTATTTACAAAGTATTAACTGAGACTGAACTTGTGCCCAGGTACAGTATTCAGGTATGTACCTAAGATTCACTCAATTATATCCTGACCTCTTAATTGGTGGGAAACACGCTCAATTGGAAATCACTATTTTTAGAGTTTTAATTATAATGCCTTGCAAATAATTATCATTACATTTAATTATTAATATTTAATTATGCAAGGATTTCTTGGAGGAAAAGAGCGTAAATGTCAAGGATGCTTCTCTTTCTTCACATGTTCATACTGAAAACAACCAGGGGAATGATATTGCAATTATCAGATAATAGACACGGAGTTATACTCCGTGAAATTATGTCTCCTGTTAATTGGTATTTATTAAAAATTACTCGCAAACCGGAAGGCTGATTGCACATAAAATTACACTTTTCTCATAGTTCACATTGTTAATTGGAATTTGACTCAAAAAATTAAACTACGTTGCAGACCATTCTCAGCGATGTCTTTACAAATAGAAAAAGAAATCTGCACAAATCAGTTTTGAGATGCTATTTAATATAAGTTATTCTAAATAACAATCAATAACGGTAAATTTTCTAGATGATGGCTAAGGAACTGTTAAACATATTTTCTTTTTACAAAAATATGGAAATAACGAGGATATTAATATTAAACTATTAAAGAAAACGTCATACATTGAAATCAAAATGATAATTGAAATATTTCAGAGAAAAACCTTGAGAATTAAACACATAAGTATTGAATGCAAAAGCAGTGGGAAACAGCGAGTCACCTACCTTGAAACTGAAAATAGATATAACAAGGACCGGTGTTGAGAGAAAAGAAGCTACCTATTTACAGTTACCAATGCTAACATGTTAAATTACATGGTGGCCCAAATGGAAACGGTAAAAATTAGACGTCCTTATATTCATGTTTACACTCACTTTATTGTGAAATTAAATTTCTTAAAAATAAAAATGGCGCGCTACTTATCAGACTCAGTTGAATTCTTAAAAACCCTAACTCTGATTATAATTAAATTAAAATATATCTTACTCTCACCCCATGTATAATTGTTATTAACTGTATATGGCAATTTTTTTTTAATCATGTCACCCCAAGCAAGGCATTCCACTGCCACTATAGCGCAGAGGGTTAAACACAGGGCGCATTGTTTACCTGTGTTTTTATTTATTCATTTATTTCAATAAAAAATTGCTATTCTTGCTTGAGTCCGAGTCGTAGTCTTATGAACGTTATAATAAAACAAAGATATTCCAGCAGTAATAAATATTTGCCAGTGGAAAAATAGATCATGCATACATATCCATAAAGCAAGGGAAAAAATTATCTAAATTACTCAAAAATGAAAATAAGATAGACATTTAAATTTAGCAGATATATTTACGAAGAATATATTTTGAATATTCTAGCGTAAATTTACTCAATATAATCGCCATTGGCTTCAACCGCAACCTATATACACTACGGGATCTCTTGCATCTCTTCTGGGAAATGTCTTGGTTTAAGTTATTGATCACTCATTCAACCGGGCAAAACACACAAGATGTCGAGATGTAAGGGTTGATGCAGTCAAAGAAATTGTCTGAGGGCCATCACTATATTCTTATACTTATGTGGCATGTTAGAGTGACTTGTTACATTTCGTGGAAGAACCACATGATGGAGACTGTTGCCCTCACATTCAACTTTTTCTATCTTTTGTATCATCTTCAATATTCTCCGATTGAGACCCGTATTGAAATGGTATGAATTAATACTTGAAATTTCCGCTTGAAGTTTCAAAACGATTATTTCAGTGTAAACACTGAAATATTGGTATTGAAGCTTCCGCTGTGAATGCCAAAAAGTTAAGCCGGCATACTATTTCCAAATTCATGGTGGAGTAAATTACACCATTGCAGTATTTTTCTCAGACGGTGTCCAACTGAGCCTACTAGATTGTGAAGTCGACATAATTAAAAAAATACATTTTATAAATTTGCACACAAGCTTGTAATTGAAAATATAAAAGCGACAATTTATCCATCGTACATTTGTCGTTGGCTCCGTTTCCGTTACAATATGTTGGGATCGTTTATATCCGTCTATTCCGTCGTTTTTTCATTCGGTGTTTAGTCTCGTTCATTCTCGTTTTGACCATACCACTATGGATGTATCATCAAGTGTTTGAACTCTGCACGAATTCGCTCTTGGATTAGTCTATTATTTATCTCTGAAATATCTTTTATAACGACAGTATTGAACATTTTCTCATATATTTGAATTTTAGTCATTTATAGGTTTTATTATTTTCATTAACGTTATATTTAAAAGTGATACATTTCATTAACTGATCACCGCGACACCAACTGTAAAATAAATATAGTTGTTCCTTCCCATGTTAGAGGGATTGTTTATCTCAGTGACCCTAACAATTTTTATATCAATATGATTTATGAAACCTGATCATGTATTTTTCTTCTAAGTGCCGTAAACTTTCACTAGATTAGCGATGATGATTTTCCACAAATTCCTGCATATTGTTCATAACAAATTTCTACTGTCTTTCTCTAATATTAAATATAAGTGTCTTTTTGATTTCATATTCTATAAAATTTAGTGATTCACTTGTATATAAATTGCTTTCTCTGCACCTTTAGAACCAGAATTTTTTTTCAATTTTCTTTATATGTTACGAGGTTATCCAGTATTTACTATCATATAGGTGGATTGATATTAAATAACACTTTTGTATTCATTGTATTCCTAACAACTTTTTTTTGTTTTGGTACTTTGCTTAGATTTTGGAAGGAAACTTTCTCTAACCCAACGCATCTTTGTATTTAAGTTTGACACAGCTCTTTCTGTTAAAACCATTCTCAAATATTAAAGATGTTTGTAATTGATTTTGTATATTAAATTTGGAATATGCATGTTGCGAACAATGATGCATCGAGTTTTCTTGTAATTGTTTTTTGGCTTTTCTCGTCGATTTTCCTCATTAACTTCTGATGGAGATCTTTTCTTTTTAATAAATTTTATTTTGCTCAGAATAATCTCAATTTATAGTTTGAATATGTCTTACGAGGAGACACATACCTGTCTTATCACCCCGAGCAAGGCGGTAATGTCACTGATATGAAGTGGGGGGCTACATAAGAGTAAAACGATTAAGTTGAAGAGAGTGAAGAAGAAGACGAACCAGTTAGAAAAGAGCAAGAGAAGGATGGGAATACAGGTGTGATGACAGTTGCAAAGGTGTTTAGAAAGGAAAGTATATACGGGGTGGTGAAAGAACTAGAGTCAAGTAGTTAATAGATGCATATTGACATTGCATTTAAATTCCTGGAGGTTGTAGACGTCAGGAAATCAAGAATATGGAAGCGAGTTCTACAGGCTGGAAGTGCGAGAGAAGAAGCTGCAGGAGTAGAATTGTAGTCTGCATTTGGTTATTCTAACTGTGAATGGGTGGGACCCAGTTTTCTATCTGGTTGCACGTGTTAACACCTGGAGCTGAATCCATGAAAGTATTTATAGAAGAGACAAAGAGAGGCCACATCTCGTCGGTGGGGAATTGGATGTAGTCGAGCCGCCAAGTCGGTACCTTTCACATTAATGATTCTCCTTTGGAGCCTGTCGAAAACACTGAGATGAACAGCAGGGGCGCCTAACCATATATGGCAGCAGTATTCCATGCACGGACGAATGGTTGATTTGTATAGATTCAGGAGGGAAAAACATCCTGGCCCGACACAGTGACCCAGCCTTGTTAGCAGTGGATTTAGCTATTGACTCAATGTAGTGGTTCCATTTGAGATCAGAAGAGAGGGCAATACCGAGGAGGCGCAGTGTATTGCTCTCAGGGAGACTCGTTTGCTCCATACTTATTGGAGGCAGGAGATGTTGCCTGTGATGATTGACAGACAACAGATTGGTCTTAGTCGCATTAAATTAAGTTGCTGAATTACTTCAATACACTTTTAAATATATCGAAGCTACCTAACAGGATTTTGTGATATAATTTATGGAACACTTTTGCCTAGTGTATAAATCGCCGGTTTTTACTTTTATACATATCATTCTAGGTATAATTAGCGCATTCGTTGTTCACATTTATTTAATTAACCCGGACTCTTTGACACAAGTTTGATTTGACAATGTCTTTTAAACGACATGGTATCGAAAAACGTGGAAGATAGATAAAAGCATAAATCTTTCGTAGATTAAAAATGAAAATTTATCACAAATTTGTTTAAAAAAAAAGCAAGGTCAATTATTTTATATAGTTCATGCAGATATATTTAATGATCGATATCAACTTTCATTTTGACATTGGTCTATGCCGTTTATTGGAGCAAAGTGTGTAATTAAGGAAATTTAATAAGGCATAAATGTTGATAGTTGAAAACAAAACATGATGCGCTGTTATCAAAAAGTCGTGACTCTTTAGAAAAGATCGAATTATTTATAAACGAAGGTTAATCGTAAAAATGAATTATATTATCTATTAACATTTAACTGCTGAAATTTTTAAATATAACCGTAAATCCTATTCTAGTAGTTTTCATTGACGCTCTTCTCAACTGTGGAAATCATTTCAGTTTTATTGCTTTCTTACCACCTTCAAGATTCTGAAATGAGTGGCAACTCAATTCATATAGTATCAGTTTTTTTATTGATCATTGTAATTACTGATTTTTTTCTGTTCCACTCTCCATACTCCCTTTCATATTAATAGTATTAGTTCCTTGCTTGGGTTGAAATGACTTAAAATTTTGTTATGCTTGCACATTTTAGCAATTGAAAAGAATCATATTTCCAGCTTAAAATATATTCAAACATCTGTTACCTTCACTCTAGTAGGATTGTGTGGTTCAGTTTGAATAATGCTGTTCGTAAGAACTGATATAATTTATAATCTGTGCGGCAAAATTGTAATTAAATCCAATTTATTTTGAATGCTAAAAACAAAAAAAAACAGGAATAGTTTGAAGGGTATACAGAGAAATAAACAACAATATCAACAATCAGGCAGTGTTAACTAATTTCATGAAACAACCTCCGGAAGGAAATGTCGACAGGAAAAAGACTAACTCGTTTGCGCCTAAAATTGAAAGGAAACTGTAGAACATGTGGCGTTAGAAATAGGAAAATATCGAGATTGTATCATATTAGTAGAGAGAAAAAGGTTAATGGAACAAATTAGTGTCAGATAGAAGCGGAAATAACATTAATCGAAATTAGGAAATAATTGCAACGGAAGGGAAAGGAAAACAAATGGGAGAAAAAAAAATATATATATAAATAGGCAGGGTTAAAGAGATTTACAATTGAACAGCAATATTGGTTCAAACGCTGGTCTCCGTACGAAATCTTGTTATTTATCTGTTTTACAAAGGTAAGAGATTGGTGAGGGATCGGCGAAATATAATATCACGACTCTACTTACGAACACAGCACAACACCAATGTCATTAACGAAGTAGTAATATATATATATATATATATATATATATATATATATATATATAGTGTATCGAGGCAGCACATAATTTTCTAAACATATACTGTTAAATATAAGAGACAATGAATGTCTATTATGTTTCATCATGAGCCGTTCTACCCGGCGTATTTTGGCTTTAATTTCAGGTGAAATTTTACACACACACACACACACACACACACACACACACACACACACACACATATATATATATATATATGTATATATATATATATATATATATATATATATATATAAAGAGTGAGATGTTTATATCGGAAAAGACACCTATTGTATTTGACCATCGCATATTAGGTAGACAGCGAGATATGCAGAGAAAAACGACAATTAATTAACGTGTTTATGTAGAGAATTGTAATATAGTATCAAATAATAAAAGTAAAATTTACACGAACAAAACAGTAAATCGTAGAGAGTATTTATATCAAACGTTCAGAAGCGATACCCCATAAGCTAGACGATATAAAGAATAGAGAAAACTATATTCACTAACCACGTACCACAACTAATATTTCATTTTACTTCAATAACCAATGTCAAACAGAATTAACTTAATAGGTGTAGATAGTTCCTAAAGTGATGTCAAAATATAGTTTTCTTTTGTAGGTATTATTTTCTTCTATAGAAAATGACGTAAATATATAAAATAGTTTTGGTTTCACTAAGTGTTACAATAAGAGATTATCGTTTTGTGGAAATAAAACCTTAAATGTATAGAGATGAGAAGAAATAATTGGGGACAATGGAAACATGTGCAAGGCATCGGAAGGGAGAACACTTATAAAATCTCATTTTCCTATTTAGAAAGAAATCGGTAACTGATAAATTGACTTTTATGTAATTTATCCGGTATCCTCTCGTCTATCATCTATAGCGAATAAAAAATTATTTTATATCAGTTTGACCGTTGAGGCGGAAATGTTTGTATTTAGTTGAATAGCAGTATAATATATAGGGAAAAAGCATATCTGACTATATAGATAATGCTACTTACTCCCACCCATTCGCTAATATATTTGTGTTCGGAGATCTTAAAACTCATCATACCAAGTGAGTAAAATACTGTCACTGATTCAGCTGGCATTCACGCCGTGAACTTTGATATTTCTCAATCTCTTACGCAAATAGGGGATTTCACCGCGGTTTCCCAGAATCCCTTCAGGATACGCTTCCCTACTAGATTTTTGCTTCATCTCAGTACCTGATTCCTGCCAAGACTCTGAGTTTTGCCCTCTCGGTAACTCCGACAATGTTGTTGTTTTAATAATATATCTTACCATTCACAATCCCCGTCAGAAACCTTCTACCAAAACAATCTTTTGCTGCTACCAAAGAACAAAGACTGGTGTGCCTTACGCGATTTTCTATGTGACGTCTTTTGGGGAACTTTGCTCGGTCTCCCAGTTCAGGGTTGCTGAGGTCTCTTATTAGGTAAAAGCTTCTGAGATCTCTTATTGGGTAAAAACTGGCATTGATGTCTTCATACCGATCTGTAATTTTCGTCCCAAACGTCATTTCTCCCAGTGGTTATCACCTGTCTGTTCGACTGACATTGCCCAACTACTTCGTGCTATTTCGGTGACATGTCTGACCACACTAGGCGCCTATTAAAAGTGTAAGATAACGCTAACCTGTTGTTTGCTGAGAGAATGAGGCAGCAAATAACAGCCCAGAAGTTCAGCTTTAAGGGGTATTGACGGCTCTGGAAACTTGTGCTGAATAACAGCAATTATTCCATCTCTCCCTTAATCAATAAATTCGAGGTCCTCACGGCATCTGTGAATAAGGTCGAGTGCCTTGCTCACAGATCCTCATCAAACTTCACATTTGACTCGTCAGTAGTACCCGCACTCAATTGTTTCGTTGAATTGAGTCTTAATTGAAATATGTTTACTTAACCACGTCTCTGGTATCTAAGATAATATCAAAACTTTACCTCCGCAAGGCGAGCAGTGGTTGATGGAATCCTGGTCATTGCCCTGAAGTAATGTGTCCCTGAACTCTAATCTGTCGTCTATAAACTCTATAATTACTGCCTTTCTGCTTCATACTTTTCTGCCTGCTGGGATTCCTTATCGCTGTTTCCTGTATTCTCAGGAGAATCCTCTTGCCCATTGAATTATCGCCCTATTAACCTTCTACCAATTTGCGTTAAAATGTTCAAGGCTATTATTAATGCTGAAATATTTCAACTCTCTTATTGCCCATAAACTATTCTAAGACTATGAATTCTGCTTGGCCAGATCTACTACCGCTATGCTAAAGACCAAAATGGAGTACATATACCAGGTCTTCACTAAATCTGACGAGGCTCGTGCTGTTGCCCAGGTTATCTCCAAGTACTTTGATAGGATGTGGAGCGCTGTCCTTTTGCTTGACCTTATTCAAGCTTTCCTATGTAACCGCATATTGATGTTTGTTTTGAATGAGTATGCCTCCACATCCTACCGCACAAACGCTGGTGCCTCCCTGGGCTCTCTCCTAGACCCGACGCTCATTCTAACCTTCATAAATAGTTTCCTAGACGTGATCAAATCCCAAGTAGGCATTAACGCAGATGACACCACCATTTACTCCGGCATCAGTAAAATATCTGACGAGGCGGACACACATGAACACGCTGCTGATCTTAAGAAAGAACTCCACTAAGTGATGGAGTGGTGTTAGAAGTAGATTGTGAATTTCAATGCTTCTAAAACGAAAATGTTATCTGTGAACTATCACAAGTAATCTCTCCTGCCACCTCCCAAATGAATGGACCAACCTTGTCTCCGTGAAAGCAATATACACTGCCTCCTCGTCCTTAAACTATCTTCCGATCTCAAGTGGAATCATTACATTCAGTCAATAGCTAAATCAAATGCAAGGAATGTTGGGACACTGCATAGAGACAGGATGTTTTTTTTCCTAATGAATCCATCGTGCACATATGCAAGTAAACCATTTAACCGTGCATTGAATACGGTTGTCATATCTGGTAAGGCTCTCATGCAGTCCATTTCAATGTTCTCGATGGGCTCCATAGAATCTGTAATGGGATTGTCCCGAAGTGGTTAACTCGATTCCAGCCACTTTATCTCAGGCGTGATATGGCTTCCCTCTGTTTCTTTTTTTTCATGGCTTCTGCTCTGACCAACGTTGGTCACTGGTGCCCGATTCCATGAGAATTTAGTGGCAGTTAATGAAAGATTTATCCTTTTTCTGTGTACATTCATTGATAGTATGCTGATGTTAATGTTATTAGAATTTTACTCCATATTATTTTAACATTCATATTTAACGTAAAATTGCATTTCCAAATATTTTGAGTATTGTGTGTAAAGTAACCTTTATCTATTTCAAGCAGTTGAAATGTTGACGGTATATAATTTTAAAGATATTAGTTTACAGCGAGACGGCTATCATGCTCATACATATTTTTTCACGATTTTTGAAATGTCATGCAAAAAATGGTAAAGGTTTTCATTTTCCTACTCCATGGTTTTGATTAAAGAATATTCCTTATTTTAACTATACTACCAAAAGCAACACAAACAATCTGAACTGCTATTTGACAAATTGCGGAGGTGTTATTCATTATATTTGTGAGTGCAGGATATCATAAACATGGATTATGTTGCTTGGATATCTCTGTAGACGACATTTTGGGGGCAAAGGAATATATGCAGTAAGGACCAAGAAAGAAAACCACTGGAAATATCCTGAAAATAATTTAACAACCTAAATGTGTGAAAAATAAAGCGTTTTAAATGAAATTTTATCAATTATTATTCTGCTTTTTAAAGCCGTTTTAAATGTCTTTCCTTTAGCAATTAAATTGGGGACTCGACATTTGAATTGGCTGTTAAAATGTATGCGATTTAATGAATGCATATATCGTTGACGCCAGCTACACAAAAATTGATTTCTACCATGTCCTTTAAAAATATTACACAGCACTACAAATGTTTTTTTTATAGGAATTCAGATAAGGTTTAAATTTAAAATGTTTTCAATCAATCCCTTAAAGTTGTAATTTTATGAAAATTAGATCTAATTTGTTCCTACTAATATTACAGCAACGGCAGTCGGAACAATATTGTTCACATTTCTTTTCCCCTTCTGCATAACATTGTTGATTTAAATAGCGATTTGCAATTTGTTCTTGCTTGTCAGTAGAATAAATCCTTGTATATAAACTCGCCATGTATATGTTTTAAATTTCAATTATTTCGTTAATGAATTTTAATTAAATTTTAATGACATTTACCAAAGATATAAAGATAACTTTAAATAAAATAGTTCATGCACATTTTTCGAATCATCTGTAAATTTTCGTTAGAAAATATTTCACTCTTTCTGATGAATGACCTATTACCAATCTTCTAATCTTTAACCTGCCGAATTAAATTCATATTAATATTATATAGTTAAATAGCTTTGTTTTCTCCCTCCCTAATTGGTCTTTAGTGGAAACGAGAAACAAAGAAATCAATCATTCTAACAAATTGCTATGTTCACTTCAATCTAATTTTCTAATTCATTTTTACTGAGAAATCATTTTAGTTTATCTATATTTTATTACCATAATTATTTTTTAAATCAGTTTTGGAATTATTTTCGCCGGAATTTATTCTAAGACAGATGTTTTGAAACATCTTGAAAATTAATCAAATTGAGTGGAAGAACGATGATCGTAACGCCAACCGTGGGAAGAGGGAACACATCTATTCATCAAAACGACTCCAAAAATTAGCCAAAAGTTATAAAAAAAATTTTTATGACGACTTTAACTTCACTGTATATAATTAGTAAGAAATAAAATTGTTGCAACCTTTCGTGTTTTGATACCTGTCTCCCCTAACTTCAAAAAAACAAATAAAACGCCAAAAAGAAAAAAAGTTTCCCATGTCAACACTTGTTGAAAAAAAATAAAAAGCACTCAGTATTAAGAGAATACATTGTTAAAATACAATTAAAATTATTATCGGAATCTTCAATTGAACTAGATTCAATATCGAAAAATAAATAGAAGCAGGAAAATGGTGAAAGGAAAAGAGTACGAAAAAAATTTCGTTAGATAGAAAATTATACATAGGAATAATTTCGGGTTTGCAATAAAAAAATTGTTAACGAATAAAATACTCACTATAAGGAATCCAGCCGAGAAGATCGTTTGTATTGAAAAACAGTGAAGCAGGAGCCGATAAATAATGTGTAGAATCCGAATAACAAAGTAATCAATGGATATAGAGAAGTAACAATGATGAAATAAGACTACTGAAAGAGGACGTTTTTATATTGTTTTGTTTTTTATCTTTTTTTATTATCACATGAGAAATATGAAGAATGCATATTAAAAATTCTCCGAGAGAGAGAGCGAGAGAAAAAGCGAGCCTAGGTTGCACTCCGTTTGTTTGTTTTGTCATTTGCAATCCCCACAGATGTGTGCTTCTCGAGTGCGCTACACTAAAGTGAGTTCTGCACCCGCGCTTATCTCGATAAATAAAGAAAACATGTTTTATAGTTGAAAAATTCATTAGCATAATATCAAATAACATTTTACAAATGTGAATAAAATTCCAGATATTTATTTTTATTTATCAAGTTTTTGTCATTTACTATTCTGAAGGTTGGAATATTTGCGAGTTATGCCTAACAAATTGTGAATTTCAAAATGCATAATTTTAAAAATTGAATAAAATAAACAAACCCATTTTTCATTTAAATTTTATTTTTTGGGTAAGTAATATTGGCGATTTGTAACTTTTTATTATTTAAGAAGAATCAACACAAAAGTTGCGTTTTTTGTTTTGTCACATTTTTTTTAACAAATTAATTACAAATGATTGGTTCATGATTACTGCAAGAAACACATAAATATCTATAAATTGATGCCTTCCTTATCCATAACAAAGCGTGTAGATATTCACTCAGTTTAGCATGGATGGGCAGAAGGCAGAAAATAGTGAGTCACTGGTGGATATCGAAATTACTATGGAGTTGTAATTGATTGTATATTTTCAACTGCCTAAACATAGCGATTTATAAGCGTAACTTAGATGAGCCACACAACCCAACGTAAGAAGAAACCAGTAAAAATCACTCACTAATTACAAGCAATTCTCACCTCCCAAATTTTCTATACTTAAGACTTTAAGTAATCATAGGAGTATATAAATATTTTTTTTACAGTTTTCTGACTGATAAAATATAATTTAAAAAGAAACAAATTAAATATTACTATGTGATTACGAAGAAAAATTTCTTCAATATCAAAATACGTGAGAAATTTTTTAGCTGTTATGGTGTTTACATAACTGGCAGCTTTTCTTTGGTATTCTATTTGCGATAGATAGTTTTTTTACCAGACCCTTCCTGAGAACGTTTGCTTGGCGTAAGCGACTCATGCGATGGTGTCTTCCCGACACTGCAATCTTAACGGTGAGACTTAGATTTGAAAAAGTCATTTGCCTCCCCCCATATAATATGTTTATTATTATGACACCTCTCTGCCACGAGTGACTTTCGAGTATTGTACAGGGAGGACATAATTGTAAAACACACATTGTCGCAAATAATTCATACATGCGCATATATAAATGTAAGTAAATATTCGAGAAATTGTTCTATAATGCATTAACCTATTCTATACTGACCGAAAATGAATAAAATCAGCAATACAATATACAGAAACTGAATAAGAATGATCTATTGGTTTTGGGGTGCTAGGTGGCCAGCAACAAAATATCAATCACGTATATTTAAGCATACCGCGCCAATATTCCTTTAATTTCTACCGTGGGCGTTAGCCGAAAATGTGTTGGCACGCTGTTCGATACAAACATTTCTGCTCGTCTCCTGAAAGGAGAAAATTTTTATATAATCGAACACACAAAATATGCTGCTCACGTTTACCTACTTGGCACGCATGCGCTCTGCTCCCACTTGAAGTTACTAATGAGACACAAAATCGTTGCCATATCCATAGTAATGACTTAATAGCCCCAAGGTATTAAAACCTGATGTCGATAGGCGTAAAGATATGTAGTAATCTGAAACCTAACTGATAAGCCAGAAAAAGCAGACGAAAATGAGGAATTTTTCGAAAGTGGACGAGTAAAGCAGGACAGGAATGTGAAAATAATTTTAAAGTAAATAATAGGATTTTTAAAAAATTCCTTGAGAATTATTTCAGGAAAATTTTTCTTTTAAAAAAAAATATAAATAAATAAACGAAGCAGATTAAATAATTTGAAGACTGCATAAAACATTTCAAGTTTTATGAGTTGCTTTTCTTACAGATACTAGAAGCTATAGTAGAAATTTTTTTACGTGAATGCTTTTTGTTTTTTCTTTTCATTAATAATAAAGTTAGACCTATTTAGGATAATGCAAAATTAATACAATTTATATGATTTTTCTCATTGTTGAAATTTCCATGTGTTTGTAATAATAACACACATCATGTATAGAATATCACAATTATTATCAAAAATATTTTGAAACTGAAGAAAATCATGCTTTTCACTGGATAATTCACGCCTCGTTATATTTTATTGCGAAACGAAATCACTTTCGGAAAAGTTTGCTTTGGTCCCAATAATTAGATTATATCGTGTGGAGCATATCTTTCTATGCGAAAATTGCCTATTTGATATGGATGAAATATAGAAATATATTTCGAAAAAAATTTATATTATATAAAAAATTTGTCTCTGAAAATATATCTTGTCGATATTAATTTGCAGTATAACAGGCTAACTTATAGTGTGATGTATCATTTTACAGAAACAAATGAAAAAGTGTTTCTATTATATGTACTGATATTTGTACAAGGATGCTGACTATACACAATTTCATAGTTTTTATAGCTCGAATTAAAGTTTGTGAATGTGAACCGTGGTGAACTGTATATTAGCATGGAACGAGACATCTGAGAACCGAATTCGAATTCCATTCCTTTAGTTGCATTCACATATATGCAAATAACCTTTGGGAAAAGTACTAATCTATCGCTTCTCTCTTGAGATATGAGTTAAATAGCAGGACAGATTGTGTTCTCTATCCTTGGTTGGCAACCAGTCTACCACATAAATTAATTTAAACCAACTCCTGGAAAATCTTCTCCTCGTTCAGTTTTGTATCTTTCGAGAAATGATCGACTAAGCGTGTATCACGTAAGGCAATTAACTGACTGACGGAATGTGTAATTCCTAACATTCTACCCAAACCCCTTCTAGCAATGATTTACACAAAGACATAAGGTAGAATAATTGATGCTTTTATATTGCTTTCAATTTCCTGTCTTTCAAACTATTTAGTCTTTCTTGTTGCAACAATATCAACACTGTATTTCTGATTTGAAATAGAAATGACTTTCTGTTTCTATTTTTCTAAAGAAAAACTCTTGCTCATGAGTTCAGCCTATGATATAATTCTTTTGGCTTACGAGGCCATTATATTTGTATGGAAGTCGTCTAGCTTTGACGTCATATGAGAGGTTAATTGTTACGTTGTGTATTCTTTTCTGTTTCTACAAGACTTTTATCTTAAAATTTTTGAGCATTAGAGACGACGCTTTGTCTTTTCAATGCCTAGTAAGTCAAATCTCAAGTGCCTTATAATCAGGATCATGCATCGCATACGGGTTTTGATTTGATACTCTCTAAATATCGTCATTACCTATTCTCTATATTAATAATTGATATTTTATTAATATCATTATGTCTGTAATGATAATGTCTATCCAATACTGTCCTTTAAAAGAATTGTATTTAATTGAGTTTTTGAAGACAATTCATGTGCTCATATTCTTTGAATTTGTAAATTAAGCATAATTGCTAGTCGATGACAGTAATAAAATCCGTGCGACAAACACCTATTCCGGTACATCTATATTTCGAAATCCACATAACTTCTCTGTGGTGTATTGCAAATGTCCTCGGTGAAAGATTCTTATTCCTCTGGGAGAGAGAATAGTTATCGACAGTTTAAATAAGTCCAATACTCTCGAACCTTCCGTCAAAATGTCTTATTACTTCGTACTGGTACAACTATCATTTACCCAATTTTACTCGAAGGCATGGGGCCAACTTAGTATTTTTGTACACCTTTCCAACAGTGTTGCCCGATGAAAACACCAGCCCAACGCCTTTCTGAGAAACCAGATATTTGAACACATTTCTTCTAGTAGCAAGGTGAACATTCTTTTATCTTTGCCACGTTACTCCCATTTATGTTTCCGGATAAACTATAATAGCTTAAAGAAACATACATACATATTCATTAAAATAATCTATGATAGTGTGAATATGAATTGAGAGAAACTTGATGGGAAATTCTAAAGTGGAAAGAATCGGAAATTAGATCCTGACTGATGTTTGTAGATACATATTATTTAGGTTTGGAGAGATTAAGCTTCGTACTTAACTCTTAGCTTGGTGTACCTGAAAAAATATATCATGAACTTAAGGAAGAATATTGTATTTCGAATTAATTTTACCTGAATATAGATTCATGCAGATAAATCCTTAGCTGATACCATATTTAAACAATTTTCACCAAGATACAGAATAACAGACATATTATTCCTCATGTAATAACCCTTATTTCAAAATCCCAGGTTTAATTTTTTAACAGAGATTTGAAATAAGATATTAATTATTATGAATTTTAATTTTGTCTTGTCAAATCCCAAATTTTTTTGAAGTTTTTTGACAAATGTCTAAAATAAAAGCAATTACTTTAAAAATGAAACTGACAATAAATCTGAGGGTTCTACAGAAACATGAAAATAGAGATACTTATGAATATAATCTTTTCAAAACATATTACCCTAAGCTGTGCAGTTTGGAGAGGTCTGGATTATATATAAGGGACTATTTTTTAACATCTTTCTTAATAGATATTGCATGTATATCTTAGTTGAGTTTCAGTTCTAAGTGGGAAATTGAGTATGTGTACGTTGGACAGAATTTTTGAGCTAGCACTAGACAATATTTACTGTGGATATAAAGACTTTGAATTTATTGAATAAAAGAACGATCGATGTTTTTCTGATACAAAAACACATGCCGGATCGACAGTCATCTTTGGAACCAAACATGCGTGATACTATACGTTGCTTCATTCTATCACAAAACAATTTAGCATAATGTAGAATATGCTTATATTCATTACGAGCAGAACATTAACCACCCTTTGTGATCAGCCGTATCTCTCCAGTATAGCCGAAAAAGTTATTTCTGTAGTAAATGGCAACTGAGAAAGCTGGTGAAACCCAAACAGGGTAACGAGGTTAAGCTCTAATTCATAGCTAGGATGAAAGCATTATTGCCAGTTTTCATCCAAGAGGAAGCTTCCGAGACTATGTCTTCAACAAAGAGACTGAAAGCTGTGTTGCAAGTGACATTTTGAAGAAAATCAAGGAACTAGTCTCAGTTTGAACATTGATACAAAGAAAATATTCTACTGATTGATTTCTGTGTGGAAGGGGTAAAAAAACAGATATTTACAGACACCCAATCATGATCAGATTTTCCAAGAGAGCAGAGTTACATATCATGGCAAAAATCAGAGATAGAAGTCAGGAAGATACCTAGAAGTGAAGCATGTCCATTGTATTTACAGGGGAAACGCTTGGGAAAATCTGCCACTTGAGTGAGACTGAGTGATTGAGATGTTTAAAACTTTAGTAAAATCAGTGAGTTTTTCATCTATTTGCCATGATAGGACTTAAATTTACCTAACAAAAAATATATTAGCAAATGGTTAAAGGGAAATGGCCTTGTATATAATACCTGAAATATAGAAAATTTAAGAGGATACTTCATCGGAGAAATAAACAGGATTAACTAGAAACGTTTAGAAGTTCTTCGAAGATGTTCTAAATCCAGTTTAGTCTGATAATGGTCTGTTGCAGTTGACCCTTTAAGAGGAGTCTATTAAAAGTATATAAAATATTAGTGGTCTACAAAAAATTAAGAAATATATATATTCGTCTAACAGAACTATTGAAAATATTGATTAGTTTCTGTCTGTTGCGAACTAATTTTGTTTGGCATGACTGGATCATGTGTATCTTAACTTTTTTTTTACAAAAAATCTAGTCCATTATTTAAATCATGTCATACCAGTGTGAGTCTAAATTTACAATTTTGCCTACAGGCTCTCTGGCGGCGCACAAAAGAAAATACAAGCTTGCTCGAACCTAAGAGAAATGAGCTTTAAAATGATGTCACGCGCGGGAGGGGGGCGTTTAGAGGAAAATTACGTCCTGCATACACTTCGTGGTTTCAAGTCTATTAAGTCACGCTGTGTTGGTTATTCGAGCATACAAAACAACACGCTAACTCGCTGTTGTGTTAGTGGTAAATACGATACAGCCGAATTAAATACAATTACTGTGTTAATACAACCGAGATAACCGTTGTTAAAATAAATGCTAATGATCCCTAAAATATCTAAAACTTCAGTGTCACGAAATGATCTCGTTATCGAATAGAATAAATATGCGAATTTCGCTAACACAATGTTTGTATGGTAGTAACGCAAACCAAATATTCTAACACTTATTATCCCTGAGTCAAATTTGTTTGCTTTTATTTTCAGTGAAATAGATCATGATATCAGTTTTTCCAATATTTCTGTCTGTAATAATAACAATTAATTCATCTCTGTCTATTTTTCTCTCTCGCAACCACACAAATAGATATTATCAATAATACTTTTTCATTTAAAACGTAGCCGTGGGTCAAAGCATCTCTGGGTGTATTTCGCTCTGATTGTTTGTCTTGCTCTGAGTGTGTCTCGCTCAGTTTGAGAGTGTCTCGCTTTGTTTGCGTGTGATTCGCTCTGTCAGATGCTGATATGGCACAAATGGAAAATTTCAGAATGTTTTGGGTAAGTTTCTGCCTGATGTGAATCTTTTGCAAATGACCTCATCTGATCTGGGAATGTTTTCCGTGCCAAACTAAGTAATATTCGTGGGCGCCATTTTTTTCGGTCGTCACAACAAAATATTCTTTCATAGATTACAAACAAAGTGTTTTGTAACTTCTATAGATATTATTTCAAATATGATATGAATTTATAAAATTTTCGTAAGTAGTGATCGTTTAATTTTTTTGGATATAGTAGTAAACATTATTTTACGTGAAATGTTGTTTTCCCCCATTGTTAGCGTTATAGTACTATTTTCATTTCCCATATTTTTATGTACACAAAACTTATTAAGTTCGATATAAATCTAATTTCAGTGTATGTCACCAATATGTAACTGGATATATGTAATAATTGTTATATCAAATGAAAAACGATATCGTGTTTATAATTGGTTTCTTTTTCCCGGGTGCCCTACTTTATAGTTGCTCTATAAAAATTATATAGTGTTTATTCCATTATGCAAAACTAATCTGAATACCGAAGTTTTTCCGCTCAGAAAACTTTGGGTAAATTATTTTCAGCCGACATTAGTGTTTTTGTATTGCCCAATTGTTTTGTAAACCTCAAACCAAAGCATTTTTATATCACGATGGAATTGATGGAATCTATTTTTGGCCTTTTTCTCTACTTGATATTCTATAAGCTGATGTATTCTTGTAAAGATGATCTTTCAATGCATATAGATTTTGGGAATATATTTGCTTTCCTTCTCGGAATTCTTACGCAAGCATCACATGGGATATTGTTTTCTTTAAGCAGTGAATGGTTTTCTCTCAGAGGTGCTATTCATCGAAGCTATTTCACTCATGGCCCCGAATTCTTCCAACCAGAATGAGATAGAGGACACCAAAGCAAATGGAACTCGAGTCAAGAATGATGGCGGTGGTTTTCATATTCTGTTGTTTGCAATAGCTTTTCAAAATGTTATGAACAATTATTGTTAAATTATGCAGTGCTTCATAAGTGTTACTGTTAATGTTATGGAATGTAATTTTTACAAACAAAGATTGTATTGTAAATTTATTGTGGTAAAAAATAACAATGGGTGTGTAATTAAAGAAAAATAACAAATGGTACAGTGTAGCAAGCACGACAAATCAGGACACCCCATCAGGTAGGCTAGATTTATGGCTTAAAATAATCCACGGGCACAATAGCCAGTGGATTAGACGAATCCCGAATTTGGTGGTATAATAATCGTTAACATATCCCTGAGACGGGCAGTGTCTACTGGACTCGGAGAAAACAGTGTGAGCAATAACTGAGCAGTGATATAATATTGTTCAACATATCCTGAGAAGTGGAAAAAGAAGAGTCTATACAATCATATAAAGTAAAAGGAAAGGATAAAACTTAGATATCCCGTTGAAGACCGCAGTACATGACAGTTGAAACGTTATATCAACAGCAAAGATGAGGACAATACTTGAATCTAAATGTTATGGTGATATTATAGTCATGACAACATTATTGCTAATGATAAAAATACAAAACTATCAACAAATTCATAAGATTATTTATTTTATTGATTGAAATCTGTTAATTAGATGTGTGACTATTTTAGAGAAAGAGGTTTGACTTTTTTCTAGAAATGCACATAAATCAAATTGACCACGACTGCAAAGGACTTTGTCTGTAGCCATCTTCAATGCAAAACCAATTGAAAGTTAATTAGGATTTGTTTAAATGTGCCATTCCTAATGCAGAAAATTCTCAGAGCCCACCGTTTCAGAATCACTAGATATATTGTGGCTTATTTCACTTTAATTGAAGAAAATGAGGCTATATCAAGCATTTAGCCATCATTCAGCTAATAAACACTGGCAAATTTACTCTTTTATTATGCTCGAACATCGAAGTATTTTCTTTCAATATAATTTGATAAATATCCGTATCAGGCAGATGATATTTTTCTTGGCTCCTGAGTTGTCTCTGTATACACCAGTTACGTCTGATAACTTCCTATTATATAAACCTACTTATTGGAGATTGAGATAACCAATGATATGAGATATATATCGACTCCGAGTAACCACTAATCTCTCAAAATGATTTAAGCTGGTAATATGTATTGTTTCCTAACACAAGCAAAAAGACGCTTATGTAAGAAATTTAATTTTTCACTCGTTTGAAAATGAAAATCCTCTTGATGTCCTTGAACAGCGTTAAACATTATTGTAAATAGTGGGCTGATGGAGATAATACAGATACACTTATCTATTAACCTTTTAACACTATCTCTTTTTGAATATTTAAAACTTACTGGGAAAACTTCTAAGTCACGCGTCATTAAACGTATAAAATAATGTAGACATTGACAACCATCATATATATAAATTTTACACTGTTTGGACTGTTGTTCACTATTGTTGTAGCATAGTATTGAACTCACAACGCTTTGGGTGAAGTCATGTAATGAGAATGATATACAAATTAATCAAAACAAATATAGGATCGAAATTCATTGCACCTGCAAAAAGCCAGAGCGTACAACAGCCGACATGTCGTAAACATGGCAATAAAGATAAGAACAATATTCCGAAGAATCTAAATAATATAGAATAATTCATCAACTCAAAATTGAAGACATAACATATATAAATACAGATTTATAAATATATTGTCATCCGCAGGCAGATCTGTTTCACCGAATCACAGCTCATCAGTACGGTTAGACTCCACTTGCCTTTTTACCCAGGATGGAAACCCGACCGAAATGGCGTCAATCGGCGACTCTACCCCAGGGCTATGGACGTTCGGTGGAAGTCGGCAGACTTTTATATATATTACTCTGTATCTATATATCTCCCTCCTCCTGCAATCAATTATTAGAACGGGTTATTTTCTAGGCATATTACGTTATTTACTAACAGTATAGGAAAATCTTGATGCACATACAATGAAAAGAATGAACCTCAAAATATAATTAGAGGAATGTTAAGAGATTTTCTTTCAAGAAACGGCATAACGCATGAAACAAAAATGAAATGATCAAAGGTATCAATGGATGTACTTTAAATTGAACAATCAACACCTCGATTCGGCAAAATGTCTACTTTGTTTTCCATTGTTGGAAGCATTCCTGTGTCTTTTTCGTCGAGGTGGGGTTATCAAGCAGATGTGTCCCATAACTCTCTTGGTTTTAATTGATGTATTGAAATGCTGTTCCATTCAATTGATTTGAAAAGGAAAAACTTAAAGAGACAAGATATTGCTAATATAGTGGTTACCGATAGATTGCTAATATAGTGGTTAGGTATATCAGCTGTCATGGTGGGTGGACCAATCCAAGAACGTATGTTAATCTAACATTTTCCGACGAACATAATTTATCTAACAGTGTAATACTTCGCGATAGTACAGTTTTTCTTATTTAGATTAGGGCTTCCCAATCATTTTCAGAATCATGCCCCACTTTTCATAACTGCAGCTTATGGCGACGCACTCAAATTTACTGGGCAAAAACATGAAAGAAACAAAAAAAGGTCTTATGAATAAGTTAAAATTGATTTCAATATACCATGACTGATGGTTAAATTAAGAGCGTGGCCAACACACCCTGATGCTTTAGGATCGTCAAAAATACATACGGCTTGTAAAAGAGTCTGGCATTGAAAGAACGTGTATTGATAGTGTTTAATCAAATCTAATGCGTAATTATAGCATAACATTTCATGACACACTAACATTTGATTTGCTACCCACCACTGGATCGTGACTTATAGTTTGAGAATTGTTACTTGAGAGAGTAATGCGAACATGGAATGTTGTTTTGGGTTAATAAAACCACGATTCGTCCTCTGTTATGGCCATTTTTACCAGTGATTTCTTCTTCCTAGACACAAGATCTAGTGCAGCTGAATCCAGATTTTCTTTTTGGATCAAGAAAAAACATTTCACACACACACACACACACACACACACACACACACACACACACACACACACACACACACACCTATCTTCCTGCCTACCTACCTAGGGTGAGAGTAGACATTTTTTTACATCATACAATATATTACGATCGGTGATTCGATGGTAACTGCAAAAAGTTGCATGCATATATGTGATGTTTTCAACGGTTCCGCTGCTTTGTTTTTCTCTCGAAGAAAGTGTCCGTGACTTTTTCGGGATCACCTTGGATACTTTTAAACCTCACATACACTAGTGTCTGACTCATACATTTTTCTTCATGTTCTTTCTGCAGCATTGCCTGAGGCCGAAGCGCAACTATCACCAGGCTTACTTAGGTCAATTATATATGCAATAGTCACTGATGGAATATCTGTTCTAGTGTCACGACTGAAACCTAAACTTTTTTCTTACAAGCACGTGCGCATGCACGCACACAGACTCTCTCTCTCTCTCTCTCTCTCTCTCTCTCTCTCTCTGACACACACAAACTTGTTTTATTCAAGGGATTTTAATCATCATAATCTCATTCCGTTGTAATTAGTTACGTTATAGTTATCGAAAAATAACCCCCTATATATGCACCCTGTGGAAAGCAGTTAAAAGGATTTATTCATAACACCCATATGTTGTCATATATAGTGCAAATCATATAAGAAAAAGAGTTCGTTATAAGTTGAATGAAATAAAAATCGATTGTGGAAAAAAATTCAGCTAATTTCAAAATAGGACTCGTCATCTGCTGCAGAAAAAACTCTCCATATTGATCTATTTATATACATCGACAGTAGTGCTTTTATTTAAATAACTAATTTTTGAATATCACTATTGCATTTGTAAGGTATGTAGTATTTTCTCTTTCCTTCAAATTTTTTTGTATCCTAATTAAACCTTATTTCCATTCTTGAAGTGTGTTCCTCTTTTTATATTTTCTGTTTTCATATATTTAGATATATATAACTTTGCAATTTTTATCCATTTTCTTGTGAATCGGAGTTTTTCGATTTTTCTTTCTTCCTTTTCTCTTATATGCTTTGCACTCCAGTAGCCATTTCGTTTTTAGTGTTCATCTTTATTTATATCCATAACCTGTCTTCTCTGCTTCGTAACTCTCATGAGTGCATGGGAGGAAACAATCACATTAGTTCATATTACGTAACTCTTAGCGGTGCATATATGTCTTCCGATGATGCCGGACATTATCCGACAAGCATGACTTCACTAATGCATGCTGGGAATTTTTCAACAGTCGCTGATCAATAAAGTATCAGATTTTATACAATCTTATTTGCAATGTGGAAAGATTCCCTTTGTGTTTCTTTTTCATTTTACATGTTTTTATTTGTAATAAGAATTCTAGTAACATTACAATTTTTTTAATGTTTGTTAATATTCTTCACTGCAGAAGCAAGAGTTAATTATAGCACAGCCATATTGCCTAGAAAATCCGAAGTGATATAATGTATGAAAATAATGTTAATACCTTCTCAAAAAGAAATGAGGCTGTCAGTGAAGCAATACGATTTTTTTATCCATAAATGACATAAAAACATATTTCGTATGTCGAACTCTTAACATGAAGGAAATCAGAAAGATGAAATATAAATTGAAAGAAAACAAATGGAGTTTCTTCAAATGGTTATTAGTTTAGCCGTTCAACTAATTTCTATACCTGAATGAAAAAGGCTTACCATGTCAAGTTCGTGCCTTTGTTTATTGATTCTACTTTTACAGTTATATTATATCAGGAATGATCCACACTTTTATAGATATATTTTTTTAATTTTTTTTAATCATATCACCCCAAGCAAGGCGAAAAGGCCACTGATGTGCAGGGGGCTATGTAAGAGTGAAAAGATTGGAAAAGAGAAAAACCGGAAACCAAAACCTAAACAGGAAACAAGGGATGAGCCTCTTCACCTGTTCAATAGACGTGGGTGGAGTGTGAACCGGGCGATAGTTTAGACTATCTACTCCAATTGAAAAAATAAATAAATAAAATAAAGAGTGAAAAGTTTGGAGAAGAGAATTTCCTTCCAAAATGTGTTATGGTAATAATTTTTTTACTTCAAACGTATATCTTCTATAACTGTCTATTTTTATGCTTTCATAGAGTTTTGACCTGAGTTTAGGTGTTGACTATTTGTGGATAGCTGGAACCCTAACAGGTGCTACCACATCGGGTTAGGGTGGACCTGAGAACAGCAATTAAGAGGTGGTTTTATGCTCCTCATAACCCCCCCCCCAATCAGATGCCTTGCTGCTGGATGCAGTTTACCGTCATATCCAGGACCCGGATCTCTTGAATAAATAAATAAAAATAAAGCATCAGGTGGTGGATGTGTTTCATGCTTGAATGCAATTTTCAGACATGACCTGAAGATTGTGTTCAAGCGTGACAGATACACGAGAGGTTTGCTTAAGTCAATAAAAAAACCCAAAAAAAAACGTTAAAATTTTTTTGACCTCCATGTTGCCTTTTCTGATAAAGCTTAAATACGTGAAACATTAAAACATAAATATTTTCAATCTGTTGCTTATCCCCTTATATATCTCCTTCACTTCGCTTACTCACAGACATACATGTCACAGTGCGATCATATATGTATAAGATATATTTCACTATACACAGATGGACTTATATAATATTCTTATATAGTTTTTTTTAATCATAAGAAATATGGAAGACTGTATAGCACAAGACGTCTTACTGGTGTAACATTACTTATGCCTTGAACGTTAAGGACAATGAAAAAGTAAATAAAAGTTGAATGTACTATCAAAGTTTCATTTTGCTGTGTATATATATATATATATATATATATATATATATATATACACACACACATACACACACACACATACATATATATATATATATATATATATATATATATATATATATATATATATAGTGTATCGAGGCAGCAGTTAATTGTCTAAACATATACTGTTAAATGTAACACACAAATGTCCATTATGTTTAATCATGAGCAGCTCTAAATATTGTATTTGGGCTTTAATTTCAGGTGAAAATAAAGACAAAGGTTGTCCAAAATTTGGATATTTTTTTATTACGCTGGTTTTAAGCTTTCTGCTCACATGAGCCATTTTCAGAGTGGTTACAGGGACGTTAACAGACATCCACCATCAAAGATGATTTGATCTATATTAGTTATATTTAGATTTCGACACTATATATATATATATATATTTGAATGGGAATATCTATTTTCGGCATGTAAGTTTAATACATGCATTGTTAATCCCGTTTAATCAAAGAAAAAAGAAATATTCTAATGACGGAGGTAGAGGCTTCTCTCGGAAAAGCTGGTGGAATGCCGGCAATTATAGGTTAAAGATACAGGAATCTTAGTGTTAGTTTCTGTCATGGTAGTGGTGGGGGTAATGGCGTGAACATTGGGTTATTAGTAGGGAAAATGTTACTACTTCGCCAATTTTTAAAAAAAGTTTATTGTGACTAAATGGAAGTATGTGATAATTATAAATGTGACGACACATATTAATGATATCTTGATCTTTATTAAGAAGTACATTCTGATATTGAAATTTAAAAATCTTTATTTTTTTCTGTTAAACATACATTATATCTATCCCTTAAAGTATTAGTTGTACTTGCCTTGCTTCTCAGCTTCCAATTTATCTGTCATTTTAAATTATTTTTTTCAATTCCTAGTATTTTCAGGAAAAGGCTGTTTGATATCTAAAATTATGGTTAGTGAAGAAATGCCTGTTTGTATAAATACATTGTTTCCAAATTCACACCTAAAATCTGATACAAAATTTATATTTCTCCTTATTTTCCTCAAGGTAGATGGTAGATTGAGAGATCACATTTGTGGTTCTACATTTACCTTAAACCGGACGGTTTTCGTTAGATCTACGATTACAGTGGTGTATAATCCTATTTTTTCTATTGTATTCACATAACTTCTTTTATATTTGGTTAATATAGGATCTAATAAAATTTTACATATTATTAATGCATGAATAACTAATCTAGATTGCTTTTCTAATGAATATTTTATCTGGTGGATTATCATTATATATATATATATATATATATATATATATATATATATTGGGTCTAATGTAACTATAACTAAAATATATTGATCAAAGTTTTATTTCCGATATAAAATAACTGTAAAAGTAGAATTGTTATATAATTTCTGATATAACATATAAAATTATTTCATATGCTATCTGCATATTTTCCCAGGTCAAAGTAAACATATAAATAAATTAAATCGAATACATGTAATCTGCATATGTTGCTGTCAGCAATTAATTTAGATGATAATTTTTTTATATAAATTATTTTGCGAATCATGTTAGGTATAAAATTTTAATCTCTACTGTTACTATTTTTTCTTAAAAGAAATTCCGTGTTTCTGGAGGCAACCAATCTTTGTAAGTAAATTGCTGAATATAGAGAGAATTAATAACGACAAACAAAATGTAGTTTCATTTTATATTCTTATTTCTATACATTCGATTGTATTCGTATTAATTCGCATACAGTCATTTGTTCTCCAATATTCACGGAATGCCGATGGGCAAGTCCTCGTTGAGATAACACGTCCGTCGAAGGAGAGAGAAAATTGAATTCAAGCTTATCAGCGATATGAACAAAAACATATAGAGGTTCATTCTGAATTTTATTTACTTATGATGATGTGAAATTCGAATGAACACTGGATATAGTCTTGTATCAACCAATAAAATATTTTAAGAAATCAGATATTTAGTCAAATTAATTAATTAAGTCTAATTAGAAAATGTCCGATAAATATTCAAATTAATTTAGTCAAAGCTTCCTCATCAATTTGTCATGTATTTAACCGTGATTACGTTATCGAAGTTTAAATGTATTTAAAATAAAAATAGATATATGTGAACTAAACTTAAAAATAATTCAATTGCTTCTTGCCAACATTCCTCTCAGTTGGACGCCGACAGCTGAAATGATTTTTTGTTGCTTCAGTGATTAAGAAAGCACGTACTTTGCTCAAACTTTATTTCTTAGGCCAAAGAAAATCTCAAGCAAAACTTGAATGATCACATCCAGTTTTAATTTGCTTGATTCTCTGAAAGCAGCAATTTCCAAAAGCTTAAATACATCGTCAATTGCAATCTTTTACCCTTTTGATTGTCATCCATGTCATATCTTTCTTCGATATTCCCTCTGTTTTTCTCACACTGTATACACCTGCACACCAATGGCTGTCATGTTTTGCTGGGACTGAAATGATTATATTTTGTTTTTAGTCATGAGTCAATTAAACTAGTACACATTTGTATTAAAACTGTTCAATACTGTTGAACATTTGAATATATTTTCATTCGTAAAGTAGTTATTATGCAACCAATGTGTCTACTGTTTTGGTGTATTCAAACGATTTATACTAAATATTTATAATATATAATTATAATTCACAAACACCAAAAAGGAAGAAACCTGGTTTACTAAATAACTCGTTTAAGGATTATATATAAACACCACATGTTCTGTGAGCTTTTCCACGGCGGCTACTAAAAAGAGGGAAGATTACAAGTTCGACTCCAAATCATTTATCATGCTATACTCTAAACATTTCTTAGGTACAAATTGATGACTAGAAATTATATTATGGTTTATTTATCTGTTGTATTTTCGAAATATAATATTCATATATTTATTTTTATTGGGTTTGTAAAGTACACCGCCTTAAAATTTCTGTGAATTACTATTATTTCTTTTTTAAAGATAGAGTTTTTATTCCATTCATTGTTTGGCATTTAGAGATTAATGTGCTATGAAACTATAGCAGCGACAAGGAGAGACTGTGTGTTATTTCCTTTGATTATTTCATGTGTGATCAGGGTAAATTGAACTCGGTTGGATGATTCCAATTTCCAGGCCGATTATTTTTACGTTGGATGAACGAAAAAAATACTCAATTCAAATAGATATATTCCTATTATTTTTAAAAATAAATGTGAAATTAAAACGTTAAAGAAAGGATATTTTTATAAAACAATTTTAAAATTTTTAGCAATGTGCTTAATATTGTTATTGTAGATTATTTACCATAAATTGTCAAAATCATGTTCTCTATATTCTGATAGCAAATAAGTTATATGACACTTTACTTGACTGAAAGTTTTTTTTTTGTAATGAAATACATACACTTATTAGAAATGAATAAATATCCACTGCATGAAGAGTGATTCTTTCGTTGCTAGTAAAAGAATGAATTCAAATTGCTAAGTGCAGTTGATGTGTGGAAATTTACGTATCTGCGGTTTGGTTTTCATAAGAGAGAAAGTGACACTACAATACGAAGCTTATTAATATAGACAAAGATATATGGCTGTAAATACCGGAAAATCACAAAGATGAAGAGAACTGTAGCAACAGTAGTTTCCCCGAAAAGGATGCTGAATATACATAGTCCGAACATATGAGCAAAGAAGTTTTAGAAGTTTTAGAAATGGAAGCAAAAATAAAATTATACTTATTTTCAGGAATAAAATTTGCGGTTTTAGAGCACCTAATTAGTAAAGATATCTTTCGAAAGCTGCTACATGCAGGAGGTATTGAAGGCAAGAAAAGGACGCGTAGTATATTTATTAGGCTAGATAAGACGGATTCAGGAACAGCATTTAGATGAAATAACAGAAATGAAAATATAGTAAAAGCTACTATGGACAAGAATCAAGAGACCCATGGACCGTTGTAATTTTTGGAGATCGTATGAATAAACCTATCATGTTTCTCATTGAATGTTTGTTTATTCATATATTTTATACTAATAATTTTACAAAACTTATTCTTACATAACACAAGTTTAAATCTATAAAAATTTCGTGATTACGTCTGAGGTAAATGCAATCAAATCGATAACATAACTAAATTTTATTATTTCATGTTACTTAACAGAAAACAGAATAAAGAAATCGATTCTTGATAAATTATTACAAATGCCAATATCTACTGTTTGTAAAACATTTTGTCTATTAGTTTGGAAAAAATCGAAGAATTATGATAATAACAATTTATAAAGCAATATTACAATCACAAGCATAATATTACGTATTGTAGGATGTGGGCAATGGTTTTATAGAATACTTTCTGTTGCATGTCTTTTATTCGTCTCATTCTAATGTCTAGCAGCTTCATAATACCGTTCGCTTGTATATTGAAAACGGTTTTCACATCCGATCGGGTGCTTCTGAGGTGTATCTAGCGATGTGAAAATCAAAACATGAATCTCCAATGTCATTAGTATTGACCTGTCATAATATCTTCATTTACATTGCCGCCGTTAGATAGAATTTATTAACCTGGTAATTATTTCTGATTAGTTCATCTCATTCGTAACTCAACGTAATGTAAGCGTAGTCAGTGATTGGGATTAAGGTCTAATCATATTGTTGATATAGCTAAGTGTAAACGTAAATTTCTATTCTCAAGGTCTTGTCTTCAATTTGTCATCTTCGGAAAATTTACATGCAATAGCAATCGCTGTTGTCTTTTACATTACAGGCTGTTTCATGTTCCATTCTACTCAGTCATATTTTCTGAGTTTTGTCAAAAACATCGTACATCCGAGTGGCTTAATGGAAAAGAAATTCTTAATGCAATTTAAGTGTTTCCCTCAACATTTTGCGGCACCGAAAATGCAGCAAAATTGTATATTTTACTTTGCGGGTCTTTACTATTTTTCTTTTTTGATATTCAGTTTCTTATATTCTAACACCTTTTATTTAGGAGTAAAATTAATAATAATCGATTTTGTTCGAAAAATTCATGTTTGCTTACATTTAAAACGTTGAACAACACAACGGAATCGATGGCAGTTAGAGCAAGGGTTATCACAAGGCATGCGTTTCACTGTTGTGCATCAAAAGCAAGCATGTATCAATACTGATAGCTTTGAATGTTTAGATGTAAAATATAATATACCAGAATATATAGAAATAATGAATGGTGGAATTCAAAAGAAAAATAAATATGAATATATATAATTTAAATTTCTTGCATTTACTTTTAGATGTGATAAAAGGATTTGTGCAGATCATCCCATTGTTATTTGAGCGAAAACAAAGGAACATATAATTTTAAAGTTAATATCATTAAATATGTTTTACATTTTTTTTTTACCAAAATACGCATCAAGTCTGTTACACAATGACGCCACCAATGAAGTTGTAATCTTCATTTGTGAAATATTTCCAAACTTTTAACGTATTTCAATTCTTGTTTGATTCAAAGTTGCGGTGTTTTTAATTTACTCTTCTCTTCATGGAATAAAATGCATGCTTTATTGTTTTCATTTCGGGCAATTAAGTTTGTCAATCCAAACCTGTCCCCATTTTTTGTTATGAATAAGTCCATTCTTATATTGTCAATATATTTGATGTTTTTGGCTCTCTGGATGACAAAATTTATCCTATTTGTTTCAATTTCTCGGTAAATTAGCATAAAAAAGGTTTGTAGACATTGATTTCATTCTGCTGCTATTATTATGCATCAACAACAACATTTAAACATGGTTCGAAAACAACAATGCAACTATAAGTCAAGACACAGATGCAAAATGCTTTAGAGATTCGCCTTTGATCATAAGCAGATCCTGTATTTCTCCAAACTTCGGCTTTGCATTATCTTGGTAAAGATTGATCTTGGTCCATAAAACATTCCATAAAACATTCTTCAAGAATGTTTCCGCTCATGACTGTACTTATTGGCGCATTCTAAATTTTTATTGCTTATTATTTTTTTGCATCTTGAAGTATGACCTCTAAGTTTGTTCTGACAGTCTTTTTGAAACCGTAGATTGCAAAACCATCACCTCATAAGCATGGAGGCCTTTTTTTTCTTTTTTTTTAATCATATCACTCAAAGCAAGGCATTCCACTGCCACTGTAGCGCAAGGGTTACATACAGCGATTGGATATAGGAAATGTCAGAAGGAGGGTGATAGACGAGTAAGGAGGTACACAGGAAGAGTGTTTGAGAGAATGGGTGCTAGTTAGTGTGTTAGGAGGTGTCTATTGACCTTACATTTAAACTCATGGAGGTTGTAGCCGTCGGAGAAACAAGCATGCGGAAGGGAATTTCAAAGGCTGGAAGTGCGAGAAAAGAAGCTGTTGGAGTAGATATTGCGGTTACATTTCATCGGTTTCACTGTAAAAGGGTGGGACCTACTTGCTAATATAGTGTCTCCTACAAATTCATATCTAGGGGTGCCAGTGATCTAAGTTCATCAGAGCAGAAGCCGTGAAAGTATTTATAGAATAGGCACAGGGAAGCCATGTCACGCCGGTGAGAGAATGACTGCATGCGATCAGCCAAGTCGGTATCGATCACATTACAGAATCTCCGTTGTATTTTGTCAAGAATCATGAGAAGAATAGCAGGGGCACCCGACCAGATGTGCCAGCAGTATTCAATACACGAGCGGATGGTAGATTTATATATGTGCAGGATAGATGCAGACGAAAAAAACTTCCGGGCCCTGCACAGAAAGCCGACTTTCATAGCAGCGTTTTTAGCAATGGGTTCGACGTAGTCATACCACTTGAGGTCCACTGAGAGTCCACTTGAGATCCGCTATTATTCATTTCTCACCCCAATCCACCACGGATTGGAGGTCCTTTTCAAGCACGGTAGTTAGGTTCACCTTGTCGGTCACACCAGATTTTTTCATCGAGACGAGAGTAAACTGTGGTGTCATCGGCATACATGACTACTTGGCATGTTATGGCATCGGGGAGATCATTAATGAAGATCAGAAAGAGCGTAGGGCCTAGGATAGAGCCTTGAGGGACACCCGCGTTTGTAGGGTAGTTCTGGGAGGCATATCTGTTTAATACCACCTTCAATGTGCGGTTAGAGAGGAATGACTGGATTAGGTCCAACAAAAGACCAGTTATTCCATAGCTTCGCAGTTTCCGTAGAAGGCCGGCATGCCAGATTCTGTCAAACGCTTTAGAAATATCCAAGGCAACGTCTACGGGCTTCACCATTCTTGTCGACAGCCTGGTATATATACTCGGTGATGGTCGTTAGTATATCAGCAGTGAACCTGGTGAAGCGGAAGCCATACTGTTTGAGGAGCCTGTGGGCTGTGAGATGCTGAACGACCTCGGCATTGATAATGGCTTCGAACACTTTGCCAAAGATCGGAAGAAGGCTGATAGGGCGGTAATTTGCGGGATCCGATGTTTCTCTCTTAAATTTCCCGCTTGTTTTCTAGATTTTCTTCATAACTCAAACAATGATTATCAACAGATACTTTGATTAGCCGATCTGTTCTGTGTTAATTTTTTTTTATAAAATATATTCGCTTTTTCAGAACATTCAAAAGTGTGGTGTTGGATATTCGCAATGTTTGTACAATGGATGTGATCCAATTTTTTCTCAGCTTCAGAGTATCATGCTTTTTTGTATAGGCAGCTCAGTCGTTTGTATAGGCTTATTCTTTTCAACAGAAATGATTTTCTCTGACAAAAACCAAGGTTAAAACAAACAGTAGTCATTTAGAAATACCTAAATTTTAAACAATCATTCAAAAAACAAAACCATGGCAACATGTAAAACATTAGTCACGTCACAGAAACTTTGCTCAGTTGAAAAATGTGTAGGTTCAAATAAACTCTTGCATGTTGTACGATTCTTCATAATGTAAATGCAGAGAAATAAAACTGAAATAGTGAATTCTGGATTGATATTGAATTTTTCATCTTAAAGCTCAATGACTTGAATGAACACAATGAAATGACACGACTTTGCTCTTCCAATATTATAGAAGAGATGTATGTATATATATATATATATATATATATATATATATATATATATATATATATGTCTGTGTGTGTGTGTTTGTGTGTGTTTGTGTGTGTGTGTGTGTGTGTGTGTGTGTACATATATATATGCACACACACACACATACATATACATATATATATATATATATATATATATTAATATATATTTGTGTGTGTGTGTTATTGTATATATACAGTAAGTTATAGTTTAGGATGTATAGAAATTATAATTTATAAAAAGGCGTACATTTTGATTCGACATCCAAAAAACGTCTCATGATGTTGTTAATAATGAGAGTATTGTCATTATTAAATACCTTTCATGATATTGATTTTTCAATGCTGAATCAAAATGTACACTTTTATAGCATATTATAATTTGTACATGTTCAAAATAAAAACTTATAATAAATTACATTGCTCTATTTTTATATTGAGCACTGTTTTGAAATTAATGTTTTGAACGTTGTTAATAATTTCTTCATTATTTATTCACTTGGAAATATATATATATATATATATATATATATATATATATATATAGGGTGTGTGTGGATGGATAAATTGTTATGTAATATTCGCAAAAATTGAAATTATACATTTTACTTAATTAGACATATCTAAAAAATATGATAAATATTAAATCTACAAAATAATGACATTGGGTTCAACCACATCCACCAAATAACTAAATTTTCCTGCAATTTGTCTGGACTCTCTATATGTTGGACTTTGGAAGTCTTAGAATAGTTTTTGCCTTTAGTTAATCTTCGTTATTATAACGTGTTCTTCCCCCGATCGATTGCAACTCTAACGTAATAATCACGGGGTTGCAACATGGAGAGTTAGACAGATTTAAGAACTGATTATGTCGCAAATGTTGTCTGACAGACACGGCTGGATACTTCTGATTGTGTGGCATGTTTCGGTATTCTCGCCATTATAACATTTCAAGGACCACCCTCTTGAAATATTTTAGCAATGCAACCTAAGTTATTTCATGTAGGCTTAAGTATTGAGTTTAAAACTTTGGAAAAATTAATAGAGACATGACGTCGCAACCAGAAGTGCCATTTCCAAACTCAATTTTGACTGAATATTTGATTTACATAAAACATGATACATCACGCGGAGATATAACACCCTTTAAACTGTCTTCCTTTTGATACGAAAGGACTTTAAATTGCTCGTAATCTTGTCCAAGTAAAATGCCTAGCAGTACAACAGATCATTTCTGAATTTCTGTCGGTGTGAAGAGGATTTAGGTTGTTTTTATGCCTAGGGATGGTGATATCAAACTGTACATTATCCGTTTTTTATTCATTTGTATAATTAATATATATATATATATAAATAAATATACGCATATAATCTTATATATATATATATATATATATATATATATATATATATATATAATGTCTATTAATATGTGCACGTGATATTATGAATACGAATGTGTGCACAATAATATGTATATGAATATGTGCAGACGATATTATGTATATAAATATATGCACACAATTTTTTGTTTATTAATATGTGCACATGATTCTATGTTTGCACCTGATTTCATATTTATATATATATATATATATATATATATATATATATATATATATATATATATATATATATATATATATATATAATTTTATGTATACTTTCCTGTATTTTTAACCAACCATTTTATGTACGCATAATATTGTCAATATGCAAATTTTTTTATCTCTATATATGCGCATACTTGCAAACGATTATATGTATATATTGGTTCAGAGTTTCATATATGAGTATTGGATATTTACATGTGTGTGTGTGTGATGGTGAGTTTTTGTATGTATTTTCAATATGTGTATTTAAAAAAATTAAATTTTGTTAGAATAATCTGCTCGCTTCACTATTATCTTTCATTCAATGATTCTGTATGTAGCCAAATATTTCATAAGTCGTTTACAATTATTTTGTTTTTGTGAATGTTTGCCCATTTAGTAACTCTCAATTGTTTTAGAATTACTTGTAACTTGTATGTACTTCGCTTACTCTATAAGCATTTTTATCATGTACACAGTTATTCTGATATAAAATAATTCGAATATATGTCCAGCTTGCAACAAGGCATTTACATATTAAGATTCCAATTAAAATGAAGTATCGAAGACTTTAGAGGAAGCGTATCTACATATCTGCCATTTCAAATAATTCTTCTGTAAACAGGATGAACATTTTTACATTCTAAACCACAAAGGAATAAAGATTGTAAAACAGAAATATTTTCTAAATTCAATTTTCGAAATAAATTTGAAAAATTTACATTTTCCTAAATGATTACAATAAACTCATGAATAATAATATAATCGTACAACTGATATTAAAAATAAAAGAAACAAATGATAGCTGATTGGGAATTGCAAGCAATAAGAGCTGATGATTGCAATCACAACAGTGGATTATGAGAAAATCAAATAAAATCTTATATTAATACGACAAATCAACGTTCAATTTGTCAAGCCATTGCCGAGATAATACCCTTGGTCATGTATACTAGCTGAATCAAAAGAAACGTAAGTTATTTGCAAATTACATTTGTTTATGCTATTCATATTATTTGGACTAATGTCCTCAGTAGTGGTGGACCAGTAATTTAGGGGCTTAGAGTGAGATAACGAATGATTACTAAAAGAGACTCTAAGCAAGGAAGTATGATTATATACACAAGTGATTGTAAAAAAAAGTTTCGGTTCAAAATTCCTAACACCTGAAGGTGGGATTGTACAACGTCTAAATCGTCGTACAAATGGCAGCAAATTTAGGTCAATAGTTAAAATAATATAAATAGTGTAAATACTACCACATTTCAGAAATATAGATAAATATTTGTTTATATTTCTTATATGAGTTAATTGCATTATTTACATTGTTGTTTTATCTTTACTGTAATTCCCGACATTTCGGCCTTCAAACATTTAATCTTCTAAACAATCTGGTCACTTAAGGAAATCTGAGCTTACAAGGTACATAGTTTCGCGAATTACAATAAAGAAACAGCATATAGAGCAATATAAATAATGTAAATAACTAGTTTCAAAAATATAGACAAATATTTGTCTATATTTCTTAGATGAGGTAGGAGTTACACTATTTACTTTCTTGGGACTTTTGTTCTAAGATTTTCTGCAATTTGTATGACGATTTAACCGTCGTACACTCCATCCTTATTCAGGTGCTAAGAATTTCGAACTGAATCCTTTATTACTATCACTTGTATATATATATATATATATATATATAAATCCACTTTCCTTAAATTTGATATTGTGGATTTCTGTTCCTCTATATCAAAAAAACTTCTTGTGGATCGTTTAGACTTTGCTATAAGTTATGTTAATATTTCGGATAGGGACTATAGGATTATACTGGGAGCTAGGAAATCCATTCACACCTTTGATAATTCTACTTGGACAAAAGGGCCTAAAGAAAGTTTTGATGTCCCTATGTGAGCCTATGATTCTGCCCAGGTAGCAGATCTAATAGGTATTTACATTTTAGATATTTTAAGTAGATTTTTAGACCCTAAACTAATAGGCCTATATCTGTATGATGGACTGATATGTATTCCCAATTCCAATGGGCCTTACACTAATAGAATACATAAGAAAATTATCAGAGCCCTAAATTTTCTAGGTTTTAAGGTTGAGGTTACTTCCAATCTCAAAATTGTAAACTATCTAGATATCACCCTTAACTTAAATGATGGTTCCTACCAACCCTTTCTCCAAAAATTAGTTCTCCCACCTATAAAAATAGTTTATCCAACCAACTCAAAAATATTATAAGACAAATACCCAAGATAGTAAATGATAGGGTTAACCAATTATCATCTAATATAAAAATTTTCAACGCAAGTAAAGACATTTACGATAAGGCCCTTCAGAAAAGCGGTTTTATTAACAAGTTAACGTATAATTTGTAGAATGAAATAAAGATTAAATTTGAGATAAGTGTGTTGTAAATTGTAATATAACAATCTGGCCCCACCCGAGAAAGGCTGATGCAAGCGGGGGTGTTTCCGGTCGTTGAAAGGAACGGATGTTTGTTTGACCTTATTTCCGGCAGTAGCGGAAATGGCTACAGAGGCAAACAGAACAGGTGTCTCTGAGAATTACGTGGACGTGCGTGGGCGAGGCAAAATCCGGAAGTCCCGGTTTGGAGATTATAAAAAGACCTCGGCGCACGGATTTCACCAGACAGAGAGCCAGACAGACCAGAGTAGCAGTAGAGGAGCGACAGAGATCGGCCGGTGAAGAGAGACACTCCCGTCAACCCTTAGAAGCGCGCTCTCTTAATTCTCTGTCCCCTATGCTACACGGTTCATCGTCATTAATAAAAATATAACTCATATTTTTATATATATGCCTGCTATAAACCCAGAATCATCTAAAACTAAAAACACCCGAAAATGTAGAAAAAGGAAGATAATTTGGTTTAACCCTCCTTGAAGTAAACTAGCTAATATAAATATTGGTAAGTATTTTCTCAGATTAATCGATAAACATTTTAATAATAATAATAATAATAATAATAATATTAATAATTTTTTTTAACATAAATATGAATCTTTTTTTTTCTTAACATAAACATGAATTTTTCTTCATATATTATTTAATTTTACTGAATTTTTTTTATGAAATTCTGTTTTATTTTAATCTGTCTGTTTGTTTTTAAATGAACCTAAATAAAATCATCCGTATTATATTTCCTTTAGCTGTCGATATTTCGTAATTGTTTTTAACTATTATAATTTTCTTAAAAACAAAAAACAAAACAAAACAACAACAAAATAAATTAAATCAGATGAAAACAATTTCTACGGTATTATTTTATAGAAAGACTACGTATTTATTTATATATCTATTTTTATTTATTTATTGATTTAATTTACTTATTTAATTTATCTTATTCTGATAACCTTATTTTTGACCAACGACTTTATTGAAAAAATAAATGAATATAAAGTGGACGAACAAATTATTACATTTTTTAAAATCTCACAGCACAAATAAACTTAAACGTATGTCAACTTTTTTCCATTAATTTTTTTTTCTTTCTTTAACAAAATACTCTAGTAGTGATGTGTTGTTTCATTTTTTTTTTGTTTTTTTTAACCAGCGTCTTTCTCCTTGAATTCCAATCGCGTCTATGTTAGCTGTCGCTTGGCAGCCCATTTAGGAGAAGGAAAACTCCGAACAACAACCCGCGACTCAAGTTGTTAATCGTGCCGATGAGTGAATGGCTACTGCGTTATGATGTCACAAACGATCCTCTAAATGCTTCGGGACCCTGTTTGTAAAAGACCGTTACCCAACGTGCCGGGCAACTTTGGGTGGATTTTTGGACCCGTGCGTCACTCGTGGGAAAAACATGAGAAATACAAATAGAAATAAAAAGTCCAGTATGGCCCTTCCAGTGGATAAACAGGGAGCCCGTCCTTCAGGGGGGAACCTCTACCTGAGGTCGAAAAATCTGCCATGGGAACAAACTCCTACACAAAGAATGAATCTTCCGGTCCCCACAACCAGGATAATCCTAATGATGGTCCTCAAAATTTTCCAGCTAAATCTACAACCGTATATTGAAAGAAAGAAAAAATAAAATGGTCTTGTGAGGAGTACAAAGTCGTTATGACTGCATTTCATGAAGCGTTACTCAAACCGCAAAAAAACATGACTCGCCAAACATATGACATTTGGTGTGAAAAAGTTGGTCAAGCAAATAGAAAGTATATTGATGAAAATAAATTAGCCAATGTAGGAAGGTACATTATTTCGTAATAACCGATTGACAGAGGCTGAAATGAATGAAATTAAAAGATTTTTTTTTTAATCATTTCACCCCGAGCAAGGCAGAAACGCCACTGATGTGCAGGGGGTTACATAAATGTAAAAAGATTAATTAGAAAAGAGTGAGGAGTACAAGCTAGTTAGAAAGGAACAATAGAAAGCTGAGAAAGCAGGTGCAATGACAGATACATAGGCGGAGAGAAAGTGAAGGTTATACAGGGGAGTGGAGAGAGCTAGAGTCCAGTGGTTAATAGATGAGTATTAACATTGCATTTAAATTTCTGGAGGTTGTAGCCGTCAGGGAAGGCAAGAATATGGGAGTGAGTTCCACACGCGGGAAGTGCGAGAGAGGAAGCTGCAGGAGTAGAATTGGCGTCTGCATTTGGTTAACCTGACTGTGAATGGGTGGGACCCAGTTGCCAGTCTGGTTGCACGGGTAAACACCTGTTGAGGAGGCATAAGTGACTTAAGCTCATCCGAGCAGAAGCCATGAATTTATTTATAGAAGAGACAGAGGGAGGCCACATTTCGACGATGGGAAAGTGGCTGCAGTCGAGTCGCCAGATCAGTACCTATCACATTACAGACTCTCCTTTGGAGCTTGTCAAGAACACTGAGGAGAACGGCAGGGGCACCTGACCATAAATGGCAGCAGTACTCCATGCACGGACAGATGGTTGACTTGTATATATGCATGATGGATTCAGGTGGAAAAAACATCCTGGATCGACATAGTGACCCAATCTTCTTAGCAGTAGATTTTGCTATGGATTCAATATAGTGGTTCCATTTGAGGTCTGAGGACAGGGTAAGTCCGTGTATTACTCTCCGGGAGAATCATCTGGTTCATGCTTATGGGAGGCAGAAGAGGTTGCCTGTAATGGTTGACAGACAACAGCTTGGTCTTAGAGGAATTGACGTTGACAAGCCACTTCTTGCCCCAGTTCACCACAGAGTGTAGATCCCGCTCAAGGTCAGCAGCGAGATTATGTCTGTCCGCCACGACAGGTTTCTTACTGGAGCGGGAGTATATTGTAGTGTCATCTGCGTAGATGCCTACTTGGGATTTGATCTCATCTGGGAGTTCGTTGATGAAAACAAGGAAGAGCGTTGGGCCCAGGATAGAGCCTTGTGGGACACCAGCATTCGTGCTGTAGGACGAAGTGGCACGCCCATTCAGAACGACCTTCATTTTGCGGTTATTTAAGAAAGAAAGTTAGGTCAAGCAGGCGACTGGTAATACCATAACCGCGTAGTTTGCATAGGAGGCCAGGGTGCCAAACCCTGTCGAAAGCCTTGGAGATGTCCAGAGCAACCGCGCGAGCCTCGTCAGACTCATCAAGAGCCTGTAGCATGTACTCCGTTACAGTTGTTAGCAGGTCGGCTGTGGACCTGTCAATGCGGAATCCATATTGCCTGTCGGAGAACAGTTTGTGGGCGGTGAGATGATGAACTATTTCAGCATTGATTATAGCCTCGAATACTTTCCCGAATATCGGTAGAAGACTGATAGGGCGACAGTTGGATGGGTCCGAGTGTTCACCACAATTCTTAAATACAAGAACGACTGAGGAGAATTTCCAGCATGCAGGAAAGCAGGAAGCAGAAAGGCAGTAGTTAAACAGTTTAGAGAGAACAGGGGAAAGTTCAGGGGCTCACATCTTAAGGACTATCTCCGGGATTCTATCGTCTCCACACGTCTTATCGGGGTCGAGTTTTGAAATTACTCTGGATACTACTGTCGGGGTAACATATACGTCGTGCAGTTTGGCCTCAGTTCTAATAGGGAAGTCGGATGGGTGCACTCCGGACAAGTCGAATGTGGAGTTGGATGAGAATCTGCGGGCAGAGCACTCAGCTTTGTCCGCAGATGACGTGAGAACCTCAAATCCATGGATTAAAGGAGGTATTGAGGATTTCCTATTGTTGAGCACTCGTTTACAAATCTTCCCATAGTCCTTGGAGCCGAACTTGGGGTCAGCTATGTGCTGTCGCATTCTCTCAGCAAACAATTGTTTGCCGTCATTTAGGGTTCTCTTACACTCACTGCGAGCAGAGATGAACAGGCGCCTATTGTGATCAGTTGGCTGTCTCCGGAATAGACGGAAGTAATGTTCCTGTGTGCAATGGCGGCTGAGCAGGCCGGAGAGAACTACGGGGAAGAATGAGGTTTTAAGCAATACTTCCTGGTGGGTATGAAGGCATCAATGCCAGCTTTCACTCATGACGAGACCTCAGAGGCACAGTCATCAACTGATAGGTCAAACACTTTTCCCCAAGGAACGTCGCAGAGGAAATCGCGAAAGGCATCCCAGTCAGCTTTTTGGTAGAGGTAGGATGTTCTATAAGTAGGGGGCTCCTGGGGGGAGTGAGATTGGAAAGAAATACTGAGGGAGACTACAGCGTGGTCGGAGTTGCCGAGAGGGCAAAGGTGCAAGACTTGACACGCGTCAGGCGCAGAGGTGAAACATATATCTAGCAGTGAGGAATGACCCGAGGGAGTGCTTGGGAAGCGAGTGGGGAAGTCCACCACTCGCGTAAGGGATTGGGAAATAGCAAAGTTCATGGCGTGAATGCCCGCCGGATCACTAACGGCGTTTTCAAGCTACTCAGAGTGATGGGCATTGAGGTCTCCAAATATAAATATGTGGGCGAATGGGTGATAGGAAATAGCCTTATCTATGTCGTCGGCAATGTTATCTAGTAGGGAGCAGTCAGGAGAGGAGGGAGAACGGTAAAGGAAGAATAGGTAGCTAACCGATCTGAGGACAGACAGGCGGAGACATATGTATTGGTGGTCAGTAGATTCGAGTGAATTCACCCTAGTTATGGGGAGGTGTTCGCTGACATAAACACCCAGCCCATGCATGTGGACAGTGGAATCCTTCCTTAAAAGGGGAAGATAACCAGGGATGAAGAGGTCAGAGGAGGGAATAGCTGAGTTGAGGTTAGTTTCGCAGAGCGCGAGTATGTCAGGGGACTTTTCATGCAGGAACGCTTCTACACTAGGAAAGTTAGTACGAATGCCTCGGATATTAGTGAAGGAGAGGTTAATGGGTTTAGGTGGTTTGGATTTAACTGGTTTAGGGTCATTTCTGATTTGTTTAGTCATGATTCTGTTTGTAGAAAGGGACATAGGGTAGAGGATACAGGCGGTCATTACCCACGATCTGTGCTGGGAGGGAAACTGGCTAGGGCTGCAACAAGGTGTGGCCTCGGGGTTGCCCACCGAAAGCACTTGCAGGGACAACTATCCATGCGCGACATGGCACTACAAGAACCCCGATATTATACAACTGTTGATCAGAGCAGCCGCTCTTGACGCTACGCAAGAGTTAGGGCTCCTAACTACCAGTCGGAAGCAGCAAACAGAAAACTGCCAACCCGGTACCCTCACAATGATGAGCCATTGCCACCAACTTGCCAGATCGCAGGAAACTCACGGAAGCACCAGTACCAAGGTCTGAAGAGAGAGAAGAGAAAACCGGAAACCACATCCTAAACAGGAAACAAGGGGCGAGCCTCTACACCAGTTCAATAGACGTGGGAGGAGTATTGACCGGGCGATAGTGTGACCTATCTACTCCTATAAAAAAAAGAAAAAACGAAAAAAAAGAAAACAAAAACAAAGAAAAAACACGCACAAACTTCGAAAAAACACAAACTTACAAAAGTGGAGAGGTAACTAAGTTTTAACTTAGTTAAAGTCCAATAGAACTCCAAAAAGGGGGAAAAACATAAAAAACCGAAAAATACATATATATATACAAAAAAAAAAAACCAACAACGGAAAATACCTCGCAGTTTAACTCAAGAAATTTGAATTAAAGTTTCATTCTTCGATTCTTGCTTTTCCCAAAAATCAACATCAAGTTAAGCTGCTAAGTAAATTCCGATTCAAAGAACATAACATGGCGTGGAGGGGTAATGGCTGCTGATACCTTGGCCAAGAATGGACGAATCAACAAAATATGAAAAGGAACCGGAATCAGAATCAGAAATAAAAAGTAATAACATCAAACGAGTCACAGGTCATAATGTAGATATCGTGAAACACATAAATCACTGCGAAGATAATGCTGTAAGTTTAAAAGTGCTGGAAAGGTGTGATCTGAGTCAGTTAAAAGACGAAAATTAAACGAGTTCAGAACACATCGAACAATTATTTGACGGAAAATAAGAACAGTATACAGGAAGCCAAGGAAAAAATTAAGAACCATCTTAGTCAAATACAAAATATTACAATGGAGGAACGAGAACAGCTCCCAAAATTACAACCAACAATGCATAACCTCCGAACTATTAAACTCTACAATGCAGCACTCAAATTAATCTTGGATGAAGACACTCATACAAATCTCAATGAAGCAATATATGCATCAGCAATAGCAGCAACAAAAAAATTGAACATCAAAATAAAAACAAGGCAGTCTCGCAGACATGAAGATCCACCTTGGAAAAGAAAAATCGAAAAAGAAATGGAACAACATAGAAGTGACCTATCAGTACTGGATGAACTGAGTAGAGGAATAAATGTAAGAACTAGGAAAAGCAGAACAGTCGAAAGAAAATACAACATTAGAAATGAAAATGAAGTCTTATCAACTAAAAAAAAAAATAAAGCAAAAAATACAACTGAAGGCCCATGAATAAGACGCTATGAGAAAAGAGCAAGATTTTAAAGACAAAACAAGATTTTTCAATCCGATACAAAGAGATTTTACAGGGAAATAGTTAAAAAAGAATTGAATTGACAGTCCCCCCCAGAATGGAAGAAGTGACACAGTTCTGGAAAAGATATGGGCTTACCCTAAAGAACATAGCAAGGAAGTATATTGGATTGCACAAGAGATAGAACGAATGAAAAATAAACCAGAACAGACATGGGCTGGAATTACAGAAGAGGATGATAATTTGCAATAAAAAAGCACACAATTGGAAGTTCACAGATATAGATAAAATTCCTAACTTTTGGCTATATTATTTAAATACAGCACATAAAAATTAGCCAAAGAACTTCAAGAAATGGTTGACGATCCCACTAAAATTCCTGCATGGATGACCAAAGGAATTACATTTCTTCTACCCAAGAATGGTGACACAAACAACCCGAAAAACTACAGACTAATTACATGTCTTCCGACAACATATAAACTATTAACATCTATTTTAACAAAACAGACATATTTATTCTTAGAAAGACATGACATGATACCGCTTGAACAAAAAGGGTGCAAACGTGGCTGTTTTGGATGTAAAGACCAATTGCTTATTAACAAAAAGATCCTGGAAAACTGCTACAGTACAAAGAAAAAACTTCGTACTGCCTGGATAGATTATCGAAAGGCATTCGATAGTTTGCCACATGACTGGATTTTAAAGACTTTAAATATATACAAGATATCGCCCGTCATCATCAATTTCATCAAACAGTTCATGTCTATATGGAAAACAACCCTTTACCTCAATCATATAAATGGAACCTATAAGTCTGATGAAATAAACATCAAAAAAGGTATATTTCAAGGTGATTCTTTATCTCCATTACTATTCTGCATATCCTTAATAGCACTAACCAGTCAACTTAATAAGACAGAATGTGGTTATAAAATAGGCCAAAAGAAAATAAGCCATCTATTTTACATGGATGACTTAAAGTTATATGCTAAGAATGATAATGAGCTGCAAGGTCTTCTACAAAATGTAAAATGCTTCAGCGTAGATATTGGAATGAAATTCAATTTGAATAAATGTGCTAAAGCTACAGTTTTACGTGGATCAATACAAGAAACATCCTCAATTAGCTTAGACCCTGCTGTAACAATAAAAGAATTGAATCCAGAAGAAGCTTATAAATAACTAGGTGTAAATGAGAGTGAAAACATTCTCCATAAAAAATGAAAGAAATAGTGCGTAAAGAATACTATAGAGGGCTACGAATGATATTAAAAACTGAATTGAATTCTCAGAACAGAGTTATAACCATTAATAGCCTTGCAATCCCAGTTGTCCAATATAGCTTCAACATCTTAAACTGGACTCTAAATGAAATCAGACGAATGGATTCTAAAACAAGAAAGCTTCTTTCTAAGCATAAGATGCATCATCCAAAGGCTGATGTAGACCGTCTATACATGCCCCGTAAAGAAAGGGGAAGAGGTCTTATTCAGCTGGAATTGACATACAAGACAACAACTATTGGCTTACTAACATACATAGAAACAACAAAGGATTGGATGATACAATTATTAAGGCAACATGAAGAAAGAAAGAAAAAATATTCAAAAATAAAAGAAGGCAGTAAATACAAATAAGATTTACAGTTAGTAGATTCTGTAGAAAAGCAAAACAGACGCCTAGAACCAACTATTGCGGCAAAAAATATGAAAATGAATGCCGAATATAAAGCACTTGAACAGATGAAACAGCCCTGGCAAGACAAACCTCTGCATAGCCAATATCCAGAACGTGCCAATAAATCCAATGTTGACAAAGTTAATACTCGTCGATGGTTACGTGCATCTGGATTGAAGTCTGAAACTAAAGGCATTATTCTTGCAGCACAAGACCAAAGTCTTTTCACTAGAAATTTCCAGGCAAATATTATGCATAATAATATGAATCCAAAATGCAGGTATTGTGATAAGCACCAAGAAACAATAGACCACCTAATATCAGGCTATTCTGTGCTTGCTCTAAATGAATATAAAAATCGCCACGATAGATTTGGCAATATTTACATTGGGCAATGTGCAAACATTATGGAAAATCTGTAAACAAACACTGGTATGAACATCATCCAGCACCCGTTACAGAAATAGAAGATGTAACCATTCTATGGGATTACACCATCTACACAGACAGAACTTTGATGCAAACAGGCCAGACATTATTGTTAAAAACCAGAAGGAGAAAACTTGTCTATTAATTGATATGGCTTGTCCAGCGGATTGTAACATAACAATCAATGAATTTGAAAAACAGTCAAAATATTAAAAACTAGGAACTGAAATAGAAAAAATGTGGAAATTGAAAACAAGTGTTGTGCCAGTGATAGTAGGTGCACTTGGAATGATAAAAAATGGAACAAAACAACACATTGAAAGAATCCCTGGAAGCCCCAGCTTAAGAGATATACAAAAAATTGTTTTATGAAGTACAGCCCACACACTGAGGAAAACTTTATCAATGTAATGTTAGGGATGATAGGGAAGATAGAAAAAACGTGAAATGGGGTCATAACAACACGCCACGACCTGCCTTAGGTCTCCCCGCAGACTTGGTTGGTAGTGAGACCAAAGCAGAAATCGAAATATGATGAAAAATGACATAATAAGAATAATCCCTTCAATAAAATTTTTAATAAATTAACCCTAAAAATCAGTTACTCTTGCACCTCAAATATAGATGATATGATTAATTCCCATAATAGGCATATTTTAATGAACTTAAATAATACCGACATTAAATTTGGAATTGTTGATAAATGTAATTGTAATTCTGTTGATAGCTGCCCGGTGCAGGGCAAATGTAAATCCACACAAGTAATTTATGAAGCCCGTATTTCTCCATTTAACAAGAACGATAATTACCGGACTTATATTGGTATGTCCGCGGGCCCTTTCAAACAGAGACTTTACAACCACAGGTATTCGTTTTCGAACCCTAACCAAAGATTCCAGACGGCACTATCACGTAGATTCTGGAAAATGAAGGAGGAAGAGCAGGACACTATCATCAGCTGGAAACTAATAGGCTCAGCCTGTACCCCTAAATATTTTGTTATAGGTGCCGTCTATGTTTATTGGAGAAGATTCTGATTTTGAAGTATCCTCATCAGGACTTACTTTCGAATCTTTGAAAGGAATTCATTAATAAGTGCTGTCATATGGCGGATTTTAAATTTAAAATTTTTAAATTTCTAATTTTTAAATTTAAAATTTTTTAATTTAAAATTTTTAAATTTTAATATTTATATTTAAAATTTTTTAATCTTAATTTTTAAATTTTTAATTTTTAATTTTTCTTTTTATAATTTTATGTATATGTGTATTTTTGTGTGTGTATGTGTATATTTGTATATATATGTGTGTATATTTGTATATATGTATATATGTATGTGTGTATATATGCATTTATGTGTGTAAAACTTTTTTATCCATTTAAATGCTCTTTTTATAATATTCATTAAATTTTTATATTTTTTATATGTATGTGTGTGTGCATATATATAATATATATGTGTGTGTGTGTATATGTATACATATGTGTGTGTGTACATATATATTGTGTGGGTAGATTTTTCATATATGTGTGTGTGTGCGCATGTATGTGTATGTACGTATATAAGTGTGTATGGAATTTAATGTATGAGTGTGTATGTATATATATGTATTCATAATTGAAGAATTGTGTGTGTATGTGTATGTATGTGTGTACATCTATATGTATGTATAATTCTAAATGAATTTTTTTTATACCTAGCGGTTTCTTTATTTAGTTTAAATTAAATGATCTAATTTAAAAAAAAAAAAAATTAAATCCTATATCTTTTTATTTCCTTTAAAATAATTATACCTTTTTTAAGTAAAGGCCTTTTTCTAATACTTCAACGTTTTTGGGAAGTTATGTTTTTGAATATGTCCAGCGTCTGTAATATATAAAAATTTTTTTTCGTTCTTTTCTTTTTTCCTTCCCTTCCTTTATCGCTCTTATCGCCCACCTTTTTTCCATTTTGCTTATATCAATTCAACACGCCGTCCGTTCTTTTTAAGTTACAATTCTCTTTCCTTTTTTGCGAACCCAGACGATGCCAATTTTTCTTTTCTTGTTTATTTGATTTTATTTTGTTTTATCTTTTTGTTTTTCTTTTTTTTAATTTCATTGCAAATCTATTTAAAAAGGGAAATTAGACTGATTTTTCTCCAGTTTCTGAAAGGATTTTTTTGTTGCTGAGGTGATGTGTTATCCCCCGTGTGGATTTTCATATCGAAATGGTCATTCAATATCCTTGAATTAATCCTATTTTAATTTAATATATACATATATATATATATATATAGCTAATCTGACAATTTGGTAATACATTAGTTTACATTCTCCTTCATGAGTTCCTTTGCCTCGGCTGAACCTGTTCATATAAACCGTATATGTAAACATACAAATTACATTTCTTAACTGAAAAAATTTTAATACATGGGAGAGTATTTGCACAAATTCTACGTGCCTTGTCTTAAAGGGACATTGGCAATCATGGCTCTCAAACCTTCATGTTCTTTGTAGATAATAAATTTTGTCTTTGTCCCATCTTTCCTCTTCTTCTTTTTTTGAAAAATATATCTGGTATCCATTACAATTTCTTTAGCTTAAATACTTTTTAAAACACCAGCCAGAAAAATTTGACCAATGTGAAACTAACAGAAACTCTCCCATTGTAACCGAGAGATTCTTTGTTCTAGACCATCTTCCCTTCTGTCAATGAGAGTCTATCATTCACATGCATGGCTTTAGTGTATATATCCGGTACAGTCTTCCAATGGCCAGGCAATTTTCTCCCGAATAACCTAACTACACTTACAATTTATTCCGTTTTCTTTACCAAATTATTTTAGCTATCTTATAAATCTACTGCATTCTTTCTTTCTAGGACGGCTGTATAGTAGACATAATAGCTGACAATATAGAAAGGCAATTTTTTTTCTCTAGCTGAAAGCATCTTTGTCCTCGGCGACTTTACATGGTGCAGAAAAATTATACGTATCGATGTTAAATTTTTCTATTGCCAAACAGCAAGCTTCTTAGATTATTTCTGTTGTCTCCACTTTCCTTTCTTGCAGATTTTCGCAACAGTGCTCTCTTTGTACCTCTGACCACTCTGTGCAAGCTATTGATAATTTTTCAGTAGTCTAGTAAACATGATCCCCATGCCGAAAAATGTTTCCGTCACCAGTATGCGGATTGAGTCTCAATCCGTGATTTTCTTTCTGACGTTTCATGAATTAAATAACATTTTGTATTGTTAGAAAATATTATGCTTGGAAATGATATCAAAATATTCAAGTGACGATAACACGGCACAACTTTAAAATGCAAGAAATTCGTTTATGAGGTCTACTGATGCTCCCATGTGAGGATAATTCGTAATATTTAATTAGAGAATGTTATTATGTATTAATTTGCAGACAATATTTATATTCTATTTCAGTTTCATACTTTCGAAAACGTGTGTTATCTCTGTAAAATTTTATACCACATATCCATTCTGACAAAAATGTCAACATTAAAACTCATCATATGAAACAGTCATACGAGATAGCCATTGCATTGAAACATAACATGTAACCAGATGTCACAAAGTCTGTAGCAATTTGTACGTGAAGAGAATGAATATGAAATTAAAAGTAATTTAACAATTAAAAAGACATCTACGCAGTACATGGAAATGTAAATGCAGATATCAACAAAACATACAAAGAAAATATTTTGATTCGTTCAGCTTAAATCGTATATTCATACGATTTCTCTCTTAGTCATGGTTCAACTTATACAAATATTTACATTTACATAGGTTTGAACGAAAAATATGGAAAATGTTAAACTAGGTGGATATAATTAATAAACATTTGAAATTAAATGAAAGGAATGCATGTCAAACTCACCACGACATTTGAAAAAAAAAAGCTACATTATAGAACATTGTTAATTTTAAGTGAACGGAAAATATTTTGAGAGATATGATATTAAGCAAAACCAAAGATGAATGTTAGGGTATTATGTCGAGGTATCTGTGGATGTTTAATTTGTAAGGAGATGATTGAAAAGGCATCCATGTACTGAATAAATTCCTTTCAACGAATAAATGAGTGTTTAACAAAATTATTTGAATGCAAAATTAAGTTTTTCAAAGTGGTATGATTTCCAGAAGCATATGCTTGCTATAAGATCGATTTGAACTATGAAAGCAGGATTGAGTTGCATTCTAATGAGAATTTAGTTAATGGTTGACAGGCAAGCTAAGTTATCCTCGTTACCCAGTGAAAATCATGAAGTTTTGAGTAAGTGTGTAAATCTTAAGCTGAATATCAAGGAATTATTTGAGAATAAATTTTGTTAAAATTAACTAACGCTTGAATAGTGTCAAATATATTCCGCTACTGAAAGAATACTTACTGCCGTGTTTGGATGAAAACGAGGCGTTTTAACATCATGTAACAATATATCGAAGATTCTATGCAACGAAACAATGATTGGTAAACATATTGAAGGATTGGGCAGTTTAGATTTAATTATCTTAGAATTTATGCTCATGCCTCATGTTTACGGTATAATGTGTAGAATATATCAGAAGAATCCACATTGTTTTAAAATGTTAGTTTCCAAACACAGGCAATGTAAAATGGTATCTATGAATAAGATGAAGTTATTGTATGAATACCATCACTAGCGCACTGTAACAAATCATAAGATGCCACACAAGATATTAAAAATGCGCATTAGTTTTTTATTAAAACAATATTAGATCCGACTTTAATATTACAATTTGGATTTATTTCAGATCACCTAAATTGGTTTATATCGTATAGCAGAAATAATTTGCAAAGCAATTTTTGCGGATGTCGCCTCGTATACTGTTTCCATATTCTTTACATTTGCTAATATAGTTAGATGTGAAAATGAAGCTAATATGGTTAAACATTCATATAGAGAACACGCAATAAACAACATCGAGTAATCACGTGATTATAATTACAAAATATTGTAAACTTTTATGATATCAGAAGCATTTTCTAAAATACTACAAATAAGTTGAATATAGTATAAATTGATTAGGAAATCTTCAATTTGAGCATTTAATATATACTTGATAATTTTTATTATGAATACAAAATTCGGTCAAAAAATTATACTGCTCTATCGTAATATAATAGAAATCCAGAGTTCTTTGTCAATTTTAAACCCATCGAAAAATGCTAGGATAATTTTTACTTCATATCAGTAGATATTTAGTTAATATTATAGACAGATGATATGCAGTTTGATGGTCGATTAAACGATTTTCTCAGAAGTAAAGAAAATTGAACAGACAGGTGTCACCCTGCAGCCGAGTGATAATGGCAGTGAAACGAACTGAAAGTAACGGGCAAGTGATTTATTTCAAGAACAAAGGCCTACCAGAAATATATAGCTTATATAAAACAGACTGATGAAATGCATTAGTTAGTAATTAGGCAAGAGATGTTGAAGAATTTCAAACCACGTGTATGCTAAATGCATGAAAATAAAAAAAAATTATTTAAAGAAATTGCAAGAATAAACGACAGTGCAAGAATCAAGAGGGATGTTAAACGTTTAAAAATTACTAATTGCTGAGTATGTTAAGAAAATGTAGAGAAATATTATCATGTCCCAATAACAAGATATATGATAAAGATATAAAATAAACAACTAAATAAACAAAAATGAACCATTTTTCGTATGTTATATGAATAGCGTCACTACGTATATATGTAAGCGAAGGAGAGCAGAAAAGTATCAGAAAATACTAGGCTTAGTAGTAGAAGGGACAATTATGGCTATTTCCAATTTAAATGTAGCTTTATATAAGAAAAATAATTTGTAATTTTGGACGTTTAAAAGCTTCACATTTCCCTTTGCAGAAAGGTTGCATTGACCGCTCTCTAATCTTTCGACTAAGAATAAATATGTATATAATATCACGATGGTTGTCTCCGAACAGAATATTGTATTAATCATTTTTAGTTAAGAAATCCATAGTAATAGTTCAGTTACACTGCATAGCTTAGTTCGGGCAAAGGCCGAAAAATAATAAATTCATAGGTATTTACAATGAAAAGCATTTATATGTGTTAATCTTAAATTATTCATCACTCAATTGGCTGCTCTTTAAAACTAATATAGATATAATCAATTATTTCTTCTTCTTTTTTGCAAAACTGAGAACGCATTTCGCGATATTTTCTACGATGTAATTCTCCATAATCAATAGCTGTATTCACAATACTGTTCAAGACAAATTAAATCTCTTTAATCAATCCCTTTCACTCCCTATTCTCTTCCGCTAAACGCACCCATGAAGTTTTCTATAAATAAGATATTCATGTATTTGTAATAACAATTAAGATTCAGTCTCTGAATTCCTATCCGCTGGGACCGGCACGATTGATTACGTTACAGGTATTTGGCAAAAATCACACCATTTGGCATTTCATTTCTATTGCTTTATTTTGCCATGGAAACAAGTCTGACCCGCAGATACGTTATGTACGAAGTTCTTATCCGTGTACATAGATGACAAAGACGTCGAGACATTTGATTAAATTCAGCTAATTGTAATTGTCCACAGTAATTTAACTTATTTTATTTACATTTCCATACTCATATATGCGTTTGACTTAATCAAGTATACGACAGATTCTCTTGTTTTAATATGAATGCGCGATGTCTCTTGAAATATATTGAAAACAATTCAATGTATGATAGTGGCGGACAAACATTCATTGTGACCCCTATGTTGTGAGTTTAAAAGACATTATCAATATCAAGCGAGACACTTCAGAAATTGAGACTGCTTATACGATCATAATGAAATAAATAATAGTCATGTACGTATACTTTGACTTGAACGATAACGACTGAATAATACTTGCTGGCAATTGGTGATTTTAATAGCGACTAACAGATGTGAATCTCAACGAAAGCAAGATATAAAGCCATAAATTTACAGGTATAAGTAAAATCATAACTATTCAAAACGTCGTTCTCGCGAAGAGAAATAGATTAGTCGCGCTAAATATAAAAAGCGTGAGAAACGTTAAATGAACGCTCACAACCGAACATCTGAAATATGTTGAAATATTTTTATTTAATTTCAGTTGATTCCCACTAGATATATTTACGAGTGAGATGAATGATTTATTTGAATGTTACTGTGACAGCATTATAACATTAACTTAAAAAAACAACAACAATGTTCATATATTTTCACTGATAGCTACAATCTCCAACAAATTAAATCTACCATGAACTGCCATTCCCCCCCCCGCCTTTATTCCCATATTTCTCTTATTCTTTCTTCGACATTTCCAGTACATGTTTCTCATTGTAAAATTTACGCAAAACTAGTCGCTCTTCTTGGCTTGTGATAAGATGGTTTTAATAATAATAATAATAATAATAATAATAATAATAATAATAATAATAATAAATATGGTCTGTAGTATCGGCAATATTTTATGTGAAATTAATACGTTCGCATTGTAAATTCCCAGGGGATGTACACCAGTATGATACAATGGAATATGCTTAAAATGTACACGGTGAAAGCATGTTCCATTTATTTCTATTAAAAACACTTTCAAATATTAAAAAAAAGCCTAATGTTGGCTGTTCAACATTAAAACACAAATGCATTTCGTACTTTTTCACACGGTTTTTATGAAACAAAATCCATCAGTTCCCAAAACCATTGTACAACTTAGAGTATAAGTTTTTGACACTTTCGTATTTCACACTCATTGGGTTTTAATACATTATAAAAGCTGTATTCAAAGTTTTGGTTTTCAAAAATCGATGATTGGCGTAAGACAACCTGATTTTTGCTTCATTTAAATAAATTTCAAAAGAAGGTATGCAAAAGTATATTTACAAACGTGTTTTTACTTCTTTCATTCAGCCAACTCAGTTGGTAACTTGATTGATCAATTTTTAGGAAAATGCAATGTGTATAAAAAAAGTCGAACAAATGTAAACTAATTATTTCTTTTAATATAGGGGATATTTCCGCACATATAATCATGAATATATAGATTCTCTTTTTATCCGGCGGTTTGTAATTATTCTACTTTGCGAAGTAGCGTTTGATTTCTGAGAGTAAATCCTAAACCATTACCATACCCCTAATAATTTTTTCTCTATTCATCCACATATTTCAAACGGGCTACTGGGTGTTTTGTGGAAAATTTTCTCGTTAAATGATCGAAATTTTTATATTGTTAATTTCGATCAGTACTTCAGTACATTCCGGATACTCTAAGCAACACGGTAATGTTTCGGCTTTACATAAGTATGTGTTAATAAACCGTAAATAATTTCAAGAAATACTGTTTGTTTTTCACGGGTTCCCATAAGCTCATATTTTAGATTGATTTAAAAAGAAGGACGGTGATTTAATTTGCTTCTTTCTCATACTAACTATGAGTTCCGTTATTATATTTATTAATCACAGCGCTCCATTCGTCATGGTCTATCCGCAGAGTATTCCTATCGTTACTTACCAGAACGATATTCCTGTCAGATGAAGATTTTCTTCATCACTGATGCTTTGTCTTGAATTCACTAGCACAAAGAAGACAGTACATAACTTGCAATCACGCTTCATTTGATTATCATTTCCTATGATATTTTACTGTTTAGTGAAGTAAATATTTTTTATTTACTTGAACAATCGGATTATTTAAAACAATCTACATCGTCCATTAAAAACCCTATCCTAATAGTTTGAGAGGTGTTTTATTAGGATCGTTTGATAAGTGTTTTATTAAGATAGTTTGGTAAATGCTTTATTCGGATACAAACTTTATTAGGATACTTGCTTGATTTGGATAGTTAGGTATATGCTTGATTAAGACAGACCAAAATTAAGCACACAATTTGCTGAACTCATAATTAAACTCATCCCTTCTTTTTTCATATTGAATTAGCTTTTTAGAGTTAACTTCCTGTGACTGTCATCAATATAGTTTAATCAACGTATTTGAATATTTTTGTGTATAATTGTTACGCTGATATTAACCGATTCTGTAAAAGATATATTAGTAACTTCTTCACCGAACAGTTAACATTGTCAGTTTAACTTAAAATTATTTTTAGAAAGATACACTTAAGACTAATAAATGCTATCAATATTCTAAGCATTCCAGATTTTCTTTATGTGTTGTGTCCGTTATGGAGATTTCATCAGTGACATCGATAGAATTTTATACGCAGGAGGTGAAAATATTAAAATGAAGTTGGCATTATAAAGGATAAAAACACAAGAAAATGCCGTATTGGATACCGTCAGTTATATGAAAGAATTCTAAGAAGTAAACCGAAATGATGGCTCTCTACATATCGGTAATTATGATATACGCACTGACAACACAAAGTACAAAATAAGCAATCTAGTCCTTCTACTCTATGCATGATTATGGCAAAACACAGTGCAAATCACAAGACATTAATATTATCATTATTGATCTCAAAACCAAAGTTAGCCGAGAAAAATAATGTGAAACTATCGGCAATTTTAGACTGGGATACCACAACGGCAATGATGAGAAATTGTTCCAAAGGTGCAGAGTGAATGACAAGATAATTAGTATCAGCTGATTCCAGTAGCACCCAAGAAGCATATGGACATGGTGAAGTCCAGAATAAGAAATTAAAAATCAAATTGATTATGTTATTATCAACAAAATTTCAGAAACGCAGTTTTTTACTGCAAAGCCTACCTCGGTGCGGACTGCGGAATGACCAGATAAAGTTTTTATGCAAATTATGGAAGACACGTAGGAGATTTATAAAATCCAAAACAAAGACGATAGACCCGTGAATACACCGAAACTGAAGGCATGTATAGGGAAAGTGAGTAAACGGAATACGAAGGAAAATTTGAAAAGTTATCCAGTGAGATCAGTGAATGATATCATTCCAAAGGAAAAATCACGTCGAAAGAAAAACGAGTGGATCACTGATGAAATTTAGGACATGATGTAAAACGACAAGAAACGATGCCAAAGTATGGAACGGAATACAAGAAACTACACAAGGAGATAAGAAGCAGAGTTAGACAGTCTAAAGTAAGGTGGATCAATGTCAAACGGGCTGATGTAGAGAGACTGAGCACAAAATATGATGGTGATATCTGTAAACAAATAATGGAACTAACAGGAAAAATTCTACTCTGCAACAGGATGTATAAAAGTAAAGATGTTTACAATTATACTAAAAAAAGTACTTTAGATATGGGATGAAAACATTGCTGATTTATTCCACGACATGAGAAATCAAACAACAATACACAAAATTACGGATGTACCAGGATTATTTTAACTAAATCGACAATGGCCAAATTGAACAGAAATAAAGCAAAAGAACCCGATAATATTGTAATTGAAATCATGACATCCTTGGAAGATTTTGGCATAGAATGGTTGACAGGAACAATAAACGAAATCTATAACAGCGACAATATGCCAGAGGACCTACGCAGATGAATTTTGATATCACTACCTGGGAAGCCAGGTGCAAAGGAATGTTAACTCGACCAAAAACTTAGCTTCATGAGACACATGACAAAACTGATCATCCTAACTCTGATGAAAAGAAGATGTAGCAGAATTATCCCAGAGAGAGGACAAGGACAGTGTATGTTGCTTTAAAGATACCGGAAAAAAGATTGCTATTTTCAAAATGCTATCTGAAAGAGCAATAGAAACGAAGGATCGCAATCTGTGTTTTACAGACTACGCAAATGCATTTGACATAGTTCGGCACAAAATCTTGATAGAAATGCTAAGCAATCTCGACAATTTTAGAAAAGTTGTTATGATAATCAAAAATAGATATTGGCAAGAAATCTTTTGTTTGCTGATATTAAATGGATTTAGCGAGTATACAAAAATAGAAAGGGCGTAAGACTAGGATGTATTTTTTCATAGGATCTATTCAATTTATGAAAAGAAACTATTCTGAGAGAATTAAAATCCTTGCCAGGAATCGTCAATCTCAATAACGTAAAATATGCATATGACACAGTACTGATGGCAGAGACAGATAGCAGACTTTAGAAATTCTTATAGAATGTAGCAAGAGAAAGCTAGAAGAAATGACATAGCATGAACCTCATGAAAACTAAATGCATATTCATCAGCTATAAAATGACCAATAAATAACAACTACAGGCGAGAGAAACAAAAATAAGTTAAAAAATATAAATACCTGGGAAGCTTGCTGACAGAGAGGGAAAATGTGAAGTCGAGATCCAAACATGCATTAACATGGGCAAAGACGCACTTCAAAAGCTAACTAAAGTACTGAATGCCAGGAAAATCTCATTGCAAACATAATGCTGGTTAGATATCTTCCCTTCTGAATATCAGTGAATGTTGGACAATCTCCAAAAGGACGAAGGAGAGTCTTCAGGCAGTAGAAATGTGGTTTTAAAGAAGGATGATGAGGATACCATTGACTGAACTCATGACTAAAAACGAGGTGTTGGAGAAAATGGAAACAAGGAGAAAAATCATATTTAAAATAAGGAAGAGTCACATAAGGTTTCCAAGACTTGTAATGAGAAAGGAGGGCCTGGAGTATTTAATACCTACAGGATTGAAAAAGGGAAAAGAAATACAGGGGAAAGCATTTGGAGTAATACTTCACAAGCCTGAGTAAATGAATGACGGGGTTTACGAGAGATAGAAAGATGAATGTTGAGAGAGAGAGAGAGAGAGAGAGAGAGAGAGAGAGAGAGAGACAAGTGGATGTCAATTATTTCATATGTCCTGAAAGCATATGGTGCATGAGGAAGTATTTTGTTTATTTTTCCCATCTACTTATATGTTTTCCTAATTTAATTTTTTCTGTTGTTGTATGTCTTCTATTGATGAAAGATGTGTTACTGGTTATCATGTTTTTCGATTATGTTCTACCAACCTGAGACATGCTGAAGTGTTATCTCTAACGCGTCGAGTATTCTTTCTCTTGGAGCAAATTTAAATAATTAATACGAGAAAGTGCTTGTATAAAGCGGTTAAGTCAAACATTCCTCAATTTTTACATGGCATTTGAACGTCAAGCATTCGAGTTTAGTAAGTGAAGCCAATTAAGAATATATCGTGATTATTAAATACTGGTAGTTATGCTTATTCGTATTAATATGTGGACTAAATTACACCAAAGAAGAAAAGTCCGTTCTCGATTTACTACTTTGATTTTTCATGTGTAGTAACTAGATATGTTCTATTCACATTCAAATAGTTTATAAGATGATCGTGGAAAAACATAATTCATCCAGGTCTTCCTAATCTGACCAAAGACGATTTCAGCAAGTCAATTTTAAAGCAGCTGTCGTTATCAGATGATATCTGGAGTGTAACTTATATGCAGAAAAATAGTCTAACCTCGATATCTAGGAAAAAATAAAAAAAAATAAAAAGGCCAATTTTCTTTTTACAAAGATCCTAACAGGTGACACATTGTCCTTTCAACAACTGTATTAAAATTGATAAAGGATATGCCTGTGCACGTATATATATATATTCGACGTGGTTAGAATGTTGCCATTTGGATCATAGGACATAGATTTGAATCTTGCGAAAGCAATTTTTTATGAAATTATCTTATAGATTATATCGACCGGCGGAGACAAACACAGCTCTCGGAAATTTTGGAAAGTGCCTGAGAAATCATACAGTGAATGAAACCAAGAAAATTAAATTAAGTAGACGTAGCCATTCGTAAGCCGATGATGGTTCCTCTAGTGCGAATTTACAAGTCCTAGTCATTGAGGATTTCTGCGCAGTGGCCTTTTTCAAGAAAGATATATATAATCTTCTTGGACCGTGAATATTTTTCTTATTACCCCAGGGCAATATCTTATGAAAGTTTAATTTAGTTTACTTTAGCATATTACTGCAAGCCAAACGTCGATTGCAAAGTGGTGATCAAAATTAAGATTTTACGAGGCATGAACGATTAGCATTCATAACAGCTAGACGCCAAAGGAATATTCGGGTAAAATTAATGAACACATTTTTCATCTTAAATCTTCCCTGGTTGGAAACCATCGACCAGGAAAAAATCTCTTCATAAAATAAGTATTATGATATTATTTTTTGAAATATTTATCTGGGGGAAATTGTTCGTCACAGTAATATACTTTAACTCCTAGATAACGGAATTGTGTTGAAACCGATGCTTTCTTTTTGTTTAGTCGCTCAATCTGGTGTATTTTTCAGCACCCCTCATATTATAGAAACCAAGCCGTAAGAGAATTTTCTAGAAATTCTTCGTTCCTCAAATCACCAAACCAACATTTGAGTATTATTTTTAAACGAGAATATTTAACATGCTACTATTTCCTATATAAAAATTAATCATTTTATGAAAATACTCAGTGATTTTAGTCTGGTAGATGGCCACATTATTTAGGGATACAGTACAGAACTGTAGATAATGAAATCCATGTCCACTTGACAATCTTAGAACTGGAAATAAATGAACACAAATCATATTTTGCTGAAGCTTCATTTTGATTGCATATCAGCAATTCCACATTATCGCTATTATTAAATTTGAACTGTGCATAAAATAATCTTTTTTGTGATTATTTTCTGTCCGGATCTTTTTAAACGAATGATATTTGAACTTTTATAATAATAAAATCTTGGCATAATTATGTCTTGCTTTTATTGTTCTTTTCGTGGATTTTGACTTTTTCTTTGAGATATTCAACTCGCCTGATAATTTGGAATCGAAGACAAACCCGTTCGCTTGGAAATTCTGTCAAATTACATTTTTGTTATCTTGTATTGTGACTCTAAAATGTCAGATTGCTAAAGTGGTCTCAGACATTCTCTACTCTGTCTAATTGTATTACGCTACAAGTGTTGGATACAGAGTAAGGAACCATCTCGATCAGCTTGACTATGACATTTCTTTAATATACTTCTCTTCAGATGCGCATTTCTTTCATTTTCTGCAAGATGAAGTATTTTATATTCATTCAGGCAAATGCCACTTGGATATGTCTCATCCCTGACGCTTGTTCAATTTCTAGGAACTCTTATTCCAATCATCATTCTTTTCGTTTTGTATTTTTTTTATATATAAATGTATTAGAATTTGAAGCGACTTTGTTAATTCTTTCTTTATTTTTTTCCTGACTAATTTCTACTCGTTCTTATTTTCGCATTACTTTTCTACTCTACTTTTATATTGTAAATTTTTGTTTAATTTATATTCAATATCTTCTTTGGTGTGCTGTTTGTTTAATTGTTAGTAGAGCGTACTGTGTTATTGAAGAGCAGAATTCGAATTCCAGTAGAGTTCGCTACATTCAAAGACAAGCTAATGGAAAATGAATGAGAAAATCTGTTTTCCCCCATTTCCGAAGCTGATAGCTAGGAAGTCGAGACGATCTAAACACGGCTAACAATCAGTGTATTCGAAATACATCTTCGGTTTTAATTTGAAACTATAGAACACCAGGAATTCAGCTGTATGATGTTTACACTGAAGATAGATGCAGCAGTTTATTGGATGTGGTCAATGATAGAATCTGATCGTTCACAATTTAGCATTAGACCTCAGAGATGTCCGGTAACAAAAGAAAAATCTTACTGGAATATTTATGTGAGCCAAATATTTCGTGTCCGATGGCAAATATTTGAACACAGATAATCGCTTCGAAACTGAAAAGCCTGTCCGAACCTAAGTAGGCGACTTTCGAAAGATATAGTCAGTCAGTTTATTCTTCTATTTATCGACTGAGAGTATGTAGACATGAAAAAGTGTAGGTCGGTAATTATGATATAGTATAAGCATAAACACTATATTTTTCGAACTGTTGTCCTCATTTTTGCTGCCATGTTTACGACGTTTCTTCTGTTGTAAATATTGAAAAATGCTTAAAAATGTTTTTACTGAGATACAAATTTTTAGTTTGAGAAATTCACATCCTGTTGTCCAAAAGTGCATATATCCCAGTTGACAGACACGATTGACTTGACCGAAAATGTTGCGCTCAATACAGCAGTGGAAAATAAATTACTTAGAGAGTTAAGTTAGAGAGAGATAACTTATGGCTACCTAAAGTAGCTTCGCATAAGGAATGAGAATGAAATATACCAAGGTTAATATCAAGATTTCGGTTCCAAATTTCTAGCACCTGAACAATTCAAAACGGACAAACTTCGTGAATATGGCAGCAAACATGGAAACAATACTTGTCTACTGATCATTACTATTGTGAGCAGGTCATTCTGTCGATTTCCATTTTCATTGGACACTCTAATTACTATTCATATTTGTATTTCCTATATCAGTTGAACAACTTGTTTTTAATTCCTTTCGTAAATTTGTATTTTATGGATGCATTTCAATTTACTGCAGTTCTCTTGTTTCACTAAGGCAGGAAAGTATTACCACTGTTGACTATTGAATTAATGTGATCCCCGTGAAATATTTGTTATACACTTTACCACGTTTTCCTTGTGTCATGTAATTTACTGAACCAGTTAATATACGCATAATTACAAGCTGTTCTTCCCTGCAGAAAACATTCTCTGCATTTTCAAACATTTTCAATGTTCAAACATTTTTCTACTATTTCCCTTAGAAAAAGGGAACATTTCCTCTTATTACCTTTTAATTACCAGCCATTCAGACTTCGTGTTCGTCTTTTTTACTTAGCTCTTCAGATTGATATATCTTAATTCTTTCTCTTCATAGACTGCTGCATTTCGCAATAATAAATTTGTTTGCTGAATTCGCTTTCATCATTATAGCATTTTCATTTTCATCTTATTTTCTCCATATTTTTATTTTTTTGGTTGTTTTAATATTTTCCGAGCATTGGTATCTTTCTTATTTCATATGTTTTAAATGCGTCATATATACATTTTAAAAAATATTAAAGAATATAAAAAAAAAATTCAATTATGGAGAAATTATTCATTGCTTCCATAATTCATCACAAGCAAGTTTCAATAAATAAACTGTTGTGGATTCTGGTTGAGAAACCATACAGAATAATAAATAAGAAAAAGAGATATGGAGATAAAAAATGTAAGTTATATACTTACTGAACGACGGGAGTACAACTAGTCAACTCAACTCTGACAATCACTGTATTTACTAGCCTTCCCACGCAAGGCCGGATGTGACACATGGTCATTTTAAAGTGGGTATTCCCGGCCATATAGCCGGGCCAAAAAAAATGTCTGTCTATTCTTACCGAGTCGTGGTTCTACCTTTCGGCGGAACCACGACTGGGTTTGTGCTCTCTGCTCGGAAGCCGAGAGCGCCCTCTGCCCGAAGTCAGAGTGTTGACAGTGAGAAATGCCGTCGCAGCGAAAAACGCTTTGGCAATCACTGTATTTACTAGCCTTCCCACGCAAGGCCGGATGTGACACATGGTCATTTTAAAGTGGGTATTCCCGGCCATATAGCCGGGCCAAAAAAATGTCTGTCTATTTTTTCCGAGTCGTGGTTCTACCCTTCGGCGGAACCACGACTAGGTTTGTGCTCTCTGCTCGGAAGCAGAGACCGCCCTCTGCCCGAAGGCAGAGTGCTGACAGTGAGAAATGTCGTCGCAGCGAGCAAACGCTCTGACAATCACTGTCTTTACTAGCCTTCCCACGCAGGCCGGATGTGACACATGGTCATTTTAAAGTGGGTATTCCAGGCCATATAGCCGGGCCAAAAATTTGTCTCCTCTATTTTTACCGAGTCGTGGTTCTACTCTTCGGCGGAACTACGACTGGGTTTGTGCTCTCTGCTCGGAAGCAGAGACCGCCCTCTGCCCGAAGTCAGAGTGTTGACAGTGAGAAATGCCGTCGTAGCGAAAAACGCTTTGGCAATCACTGTATTTACTAGCCTTCCCACGCAAGGCCGGATGTGACACATGGTCATTTTAAAGTGGGTATTCCCGGCCATATAGCCGGGCCAAAAAAATGTCTGTCTATTTTTTCCGAGTCGTGGTTCTACCCTTCGGCGGAACCACGACTAGGTTTGTGCTCTCTGCTCGGAAGCAGAGACCGCCCTCTGCCCGAAGGCAGAGTGCTGACAGTGAGAAATGTCGTCGCAGCGAATAAACGCTTTGGCAAACACTGTATTTACTAGCCTTCCCACGCAAGGCCGGATGTGACACATGGTCATTTTAAAGTGGGGATTCCCGGCCATATAGCCGGGCCAAAAATTTGTC